>RANX01000035.1:0-171809 GCA_009805215.1 Neurospora discreta FGSC 8579
GGGGGGGGGGAACAAGGATGTAAAAAAAGTGGAAAGAAATGAACAGAAGTAGAGCTGATGATGAAAAAAACATTACAAAAACCACATATCAACAAAAACAAAGAACAAACAAAATTAGTAACACATGCCACCTGTAATCCAACAGGAACGCCATAAGGGACATAAGATACCTACGAGTATTCGTACATTACCTCTCCCCCTTCCTCCACCCTCTCATTTTGACAAGAACTTTTGAAAAGCCGACTGATCAATAATCACGTTACCCACAGCCCTCAACCTCTTCCTACCCGCCTTCTGCTTCTCCAACAGCTTCCTGCGTCTTGTAATGTCACTAGCGTGCAGCTTCGCCAACACGTCCTTCCTGAACGGCTTGATGGTCTCGCGGGCGACAATGCGGCGGCCGGCTGCAGCTTGGATGATGACCTCTGTTTTACGTTGTTAGTACACCCCCTTGTGAACAGAACCCCAAGATCGAGCGAAGCGAGGGAAAGGGGAAGAAAAAAAAAAAAAAAGAAACAAAGGGGGGCCAAAAAAAGGGAAAAGGAAAAAAAACTCACCAAACATCTGCCGATCTACATGCTCCTTGAACTTGGTAACCCACTGCCTTCCCAACCTCTCGACCTGACTAACATGGACAATTCTCGCCACCGCATCCACCGCCTTCTTATTCACCAACAAGTTCAGCTTCACCAGCTGCGCCTGCCTCCACCCCGCATCTTCATAATCCAGCGTCGCATACCCCTTCGTCGCGCCCTTCAGCTTGCCAAACAGATCATCGACCAGCGAAGCAGCGGGCAGCTCATACTTGAGAATGACCTGCGTGGCAGTGAAGAACTCCAGCGACTTTTGCACACCGCGCGCGTTCTCGCAGATTTCGATACAGCGGCCTACGTACTCCTCTGGTAACGTGACGGTGGCGTTGACAAAGGGCTCGTACAAAGTGGCGGAGCGGATGCGGTGGTCGTCTGGGTCCGGGAACTCGGCCGGGTTGGTGACGATGAGTTCTTCGCCGGTGGACCAGACGATCTTTGTAGGGACAGCCGGCTCGGTGATGATGATGGAGGCGCCGTGTTCCTGGCGCAAGCGGTCTTGGAAGACGGAGCAGTGGAGAGAGCCCAAGAAGCCCAGACGCCAGCCGGCGCCCAAGGCTTCGGAGTAATCTTTTTGTAGAGTGACAGAACGGTCGTTGAGCACAAGGTGGGCGATGGAGTCGGCCAAGCGGCCGTAGTCATCCTGGTTGGTGGGGAAAGCGGCGACGAAGACCATGGGTTTGGGCTCCTCGAATCCAGGGCAAGGCTCGACGATGTCTTCGCACCCTACGTTGGTAAAGGTATCGCCTAACTTGGCGTCTTGGATGCGCTTCATGCCGGGGTTGAAGAAGACGTAGCCGACTTGGCCTGCCCTCAAAACCTTTTGGGGGACAGCGTCAGGGTACTGGATGCCGACTTCGCCGACAATGTACTCGTTGCCCGTGGCGAAGGAGTAAACCTTGTCGCCCTGCTTGAGCGTGCCGTCAAAGAGGCGGACGAGCAGGACGACGCCCTTGAAGGTATCGTACCACGAGTCCACCAGGAGCATGCGCAGCGGCTTCTTGGCGTCGCCAACGGGAGCCGGCACGTTGGCGATGACCGCGGGCAAGATCTCGCCCACGCCTTGGCCAGTCTTGGCGCTGACCTTGACGGCCGTCGAGGTGTCCAGCTCAAAGACGGTTTCCAACTGTTCCAGCACGCGCGGCACGTCGGCGCTGGCCATGTCAATCTTGTTGACGACGGGCACCAGAGACAAGCCCTGCGCAAAGGCAAGGTAAAAGTTGGCGACAGTCTGCGCCTGCACACCCTGCGAGGCGTCAACCAGCAACAGGGCGCCGCTGCACGACGAGTAGGACCGTGTCACCTCGGCGCGGAAGTCGACGTGGCCTGGGGTATCGACGAGGTGGAGGAGGTAATCGAGGCCGTCTCTGTGCTTGTAGATCATGGTGCATGTCTGCGCCTTGACGGTGATGCCGCGCTCGCGCTCGACGTCGAGCTTGTCCAGGACCTGCTTGTTGCCATCGCCGGCCGTGATGGTTCCCGTATGCTCCAACAGTCGATCGGAGAGTGTGCTCTTGCCGTGGTCGATGTGGGCAACGATACAGAAGTTTCGGTAGCGCTCAAGCGGAATAGCGGCGATTCGCTTCTCGATCTCGATGGCCTTCCTCTCGAGAGGCATCTGGGAGGTAGCAGTCGTGCTGTTGTGTCTCGCGAGAACGGCAGCGGTCGTCGGGAGGGGGAGGAGGAAGGAGCTGCTGAGCGGCCTCAGAGCCGGAGGGGGTTTAGTTCGGTCATTTCGGTGCGATTCGAGGCTTGCTAGCGAGGAGAAGCCAGCTCTAGCTGGCAGTGTCCTGGGTGATGGTTGACATGATGTCGTGATAGAGGAGGGAAGACGCCGGCTAGGAGGCAGACGAGGCAGACGCGCGCAAGGCCTCAGACATGGTCGCATCAGAACGTCGGGACGACAGAGCGCGCCACGCATTCAATTGGACGTCACCGGGTCATGAAAGAAAGTGGCTGGAAGGAATCGGTAATGGATTGGTCGCAAGAATGAATCGCGACTTTGCACTTTGGGAGAGAACTTCAACGACGGACGGGCCTGGGGTAAGTACAGTGGCCCACTGCCAATGCTCTCTCGACGCAGTGTAGTGCCGCCGAGTCCCAAAAATTCGGCCCCGCTTCCAAAAAATCCCCGAGCTCTTATCTTATCGGAACCTGATGCTCGCTCGGTAGAGGTACTTGTAGGGTCAGGACCTCAAGCACAGGTACTTTGCGAGGTTCGACGAACGCGGCGCAATAAGCGGAGCTTGTGAGAAAAGGGAAGTATACTGCAACCCCGAAGTATGTACATTGCTCGGCTTGAGAGAGGTATCCAAGCTCCCCCCAACACCTTACACAGTATGAGCTGGTGGACTGTAAACAAATCACCCCCTTTACAGAGACAACAACTCAACCGCCAAACATGCTTGATACTTTTACTCTCTTCACTCTGCTTCACTTTGGGAAAATCCAATTCCAACAATTTTTCTTGGTCATCAAAAGCGCTTTACAAGAACAGTCATATCTCACAATAACCCTTCAATGCTACCTTATTTCCACCTGCCTGCCTCTGTTTCCTTTGCCTCTGCTCCTGATCATGAACACCATTGACCACACCAAACCTTATCCGCCAAATTTCCAAACCACTTTCTGCTCTTCACCAAACAAGTTTGCTTCAGCCCGTCCTTTTAATTTTTTCTCTTCTTTCCTCATGATTATGTATAACATTTCAAGCAGTATAGGTATCAAGAACACAACAACAACAACAACAACAACAGCAGCAGCGATAAAACACCTATGTCCACAGACAAAGCCAACCGGGGCTTCGCACACATTCCACCCGTCCATCCGTCCGTCCGTCCACCCATACCTTCCTTCTACTCCCTGGCCAGCCCATTCCCTGTCCTCCCATTGTACATACCTCACCCTGGCGATCCTTTGTTCCATATCCATACAATACATACTCCAACAACAACAACAACAACATGCACGCCTCCTAAACAAGCACCCACTCGCTTCCTCTCTTAAGGAACTTGTCCAGCATCAGCGTGAGATCTGACAGGACGAACCGACAAATGTACAGGGCAAAGAATTCCGCCGCATGCCTAGTGCTGAGCTCGAGTCCCACCTGCGTTTTGTCGGCGTGCCGGAGGCCTGGGTCTTCGACTTGGCGAGCGATTTGGTCTGTTTTTTTTTTTCCTTTTCGTTAGAAAATGGGCAAAGGGAAAAGATAGAAAGAGGGAGGGAGGAAAGGGGAAAGGGGAAAGAGGCAGTAAGAAAAAACAAAGAAAATCATACCAACTAACTGAGCCGCATCAAACAATCTCGCCAATGAGCTCATATAATTTGCATTCGGCCCCTGAAATAGCACGTTTCCTACGTCTCTCTTCATCGGTCGGTTCGTCGGGTGCGCCGTCATTGGCAGACTAGGGCAGATGATATCCTTGCCTGTTCCCTCAATGGGTGTCGGCGGCACGTTACCGCTGGTCCCCCCAGCACTACTGCTTCCCTTGCCGACATTGACCAGGTTCGCTGAGCTGTTTTTGCTTCGCAACCTCCTCCACGAGAAAGCGCTCGTTTTGGCGCTCACGCTTGCTGACCGTGGCAGGGACCCATCCTCCGCATGTACTGGGTCTTTGAACGAAGTGGCGTGGGGTCCGACTTCGCTGGCGCCAAGCTTCTTGACAAGGAACTTCTCGACCGTCTCGATCACCGTTTCGAGAGCTTGCATCTCCTCCAATACGGCGTCCGCGTCGCACGTGTCCACCCTGGCCAGCTTCTGTAGCGCGGCAGTCATGAGATCACACTGCGAGATCTTCTCCTCGATGTACTTGAGTTTGACGCCCTTGACTCTCCATACGTCCCGGGGGACAAACAGTTTGTTGCTGATGTACCCTCCGCGCGGGTGGCAGAGGGTTTGGTACAGACAGCGCATAAGCCAGAACGGTCGGAGCAGGACATCGCTCGGGCAAGGCTCGAGCGGTGCTGGTGCATCAGCGAGCATTGCGTTTGGCGATCCAGGATCATTGGCAGAGTGGAACTCGGCATCAAACAGATACATGCCCGCTGTTCCGGCACCTGTGTCTGCCCTTTCTCGGAAGGATCCAGCTATCGGTGTCGGCAGGGATGGAATCGATGGCAGGCGGGTTGTTGAGCCACTGATGCCGAACTGGTTACTCACCGGCGTGCCAGGAGACAAATCAAATACATCATCATTATGCGATACAGAAAGCTTCCGATGCGCGCTCCGCAAGCTTGATGAAGAAAAGGTCTTCTTCAGACTAGGCCGACCAACCGAGGGAGACCCTGCTCGAGGGGGGTAGTCGTCCTGCAAGTGAGGCGGCAAAGGAGGAGCTCCGCCTTCTCCCATGGATGGGGAAACCACTCGCCGGGCGGCAAGAGGATTAGCAGTACGATGAGGACCCGCAGACAAGGCTTGTCTCTGTTGCACAATGTAATTGTGCGATCGTGCTGGTTGGGGTGGGAATGCTGGCCCGGCTGTGGTTGGTCCCGGTTGAGCAAGCTTGGTGGTCTCGATCTTCAGCTGCTTCAAGTTTTGACCAGACAGACGCCGTTGTCTTACGCTCTGGTTCGAAGCACCTGATCCCGAAGTTCCTGGTGGTCGATCAGGTAGCTGAGGCAAGGCACCCGCTGGCGGAGGCGGTAACGGGGGTAACGGCCCCTTGGGTTCCGGATGACTCGGGCTCTCGCTTACCGTACTAAGTATCGTTGTCGAGGTATTATGGTTGGACCCTGTAGAGCTATTCCATGTGCGATTCGTAACCCCGCTGGAGTCGGACTCTCGAGGAACTGATGGCTTGTTGCCCTTTCCGAACGCAAAGTCCTCGATCTGATACCCTTTCGTCATCTCCTCCAGAAATCGTTCCTCCTCCTCCGAGTCATGGCCCTCGTCGTAGAAGTCATCGTGCCCTGTCCAACCTCTCTTTCGGTACTCCTCATCCTCCAAATGTTGCTGTAGCCGTAGTTTCCTCTCTCTTTCGTTCGCTAATTCGAGCGCATCCCTTCCCTCATCCCGTGCCTGGTCTCTCGGGTATGAACTTCCCATGACAGCATCAGGCCCATCTGTGTAATACTGGTCCTCCGGCTCAAATCCCTCGTCGTACGCAGCTTCTATAGCATCGTCCAATGCAGCATCAAACTCGGCTTCCGTATCCCCACTGGCGGCCCGGATATGTTTCCTTCGTATTCCTGTCGATGAGGATCGCGAGTGTACCGAGGACGCGCTAGATCCACCGGATTCCTCGATAGGATCAAGCCATGATATTGACTCGTGACTCGGATCCCTCTGATGTCCACCATTAGTCTTGTAATTCCTCGAAGCCGCCTGAGGGGCAGACATGGAATAGTCAGGTCGGAACATTTGTTGACGAGGGGCATCCTTCTCGGGTGCCGGTGGAGGTGGTGGTGGCTGAGCGGGTGATAAAGGTCTCCGAGGCAATAGTGGCGGTGGCATGTAGGCATTATCCATCGGTGCCTTTTCGAATCGCGCCTTGGAGAACGAAGACTGTAGCGAGTATTGCTCACTAAGGTAGGAAGTCGGACCGTTGGAACCCCCTGGTGTCTGGAGAGTTAACATGGGTGGTGCTGGCGGTCTACCGGACGGTGCTTGTCGCCTGAACTGAGTCTGAACAGACAGGCTAGGCTCCCGAGTACGGCTACGTTCCCGGGTATAGGTCGAGAGCATTGGCTCGTCATCAGACACTTCTCCATTGTAAGCCTGAGCACGCATGTATCCCCCTTCATCATCGCTTTCGGGCTCTTCTGGGAGTGCCTTCTCATCCAGACTGTCACCGAGGATCTCGTTCAGTTCGTCAATTCTTCCCACGTATGTATGATGCTGTTGGCATGGTTGGTATCAGTGGTTTCAAAGATCAAAGCGTGGTTCAAGTGAGCAGTAACATGCGAGTCACCTACAATGGCTTCCAGTTTCCTGCGATCCACCTCTACCGAAGTTCGCTGCAATACCTCCTGTAATAGGTGGCAAGCTTCTGTGTAGACCCTCCTAGCGGCCTCAAAGTCTTGCCCATTGTCGAGTTGTACTGCCGTGTTTGCCTTTGACAGTGCCTCCGAAAGCATTGCCTTTTTGTCGGAGCGATGGCGCTGGCGATCCCGGTTCCGGGTCGACGCAGTCGAATCCGTACTTGACTTTGCGCCATGCGACCTCCCTCGCGATTGCCCTCGGGGGTCGCCGTTTTGGGCGTATGGGGGCATCATGCAGTCTGGCGCGAGTTCTGCAGGAGGTAGCAACCCCGCTGCTTGATGTGACCGTGGTAACGATCCTGGTGTGTCTTCTGGTATCTGCGGAGCACCATCCCAGAAGGCGGTGTTGTCGTCAGGAGGCGGCCGAAGATAATACCGCCTAGGTGGTACCGGGGATTGCCTTCCAATCTCGCTGGCCTGGTGCCGGAATTCCTCTATCAAGGAGGGCCCGGTCGAAATGCGCGGCAGGCTAGGTAAGGGCGGGACCGGATGACGCAGGGGTGAATCACTGCGGCCTCGGAGGTGGCTAACAGAGCGCGGAGAGATTTCTGATGTTGAGGGTCGGCGTTTGTGTGACTTTTGACCAGGTGAGTCTTCCCTCTCTTTCCCACTATCCCACCCAATGCGCCAACTGGAGCCACCACCGTTTGAGCCTTTACTGGACGCGGACGACACAGACCAGCGATTGAAGTTCCTAAGACGATCACCTATGCTACTCGAGCTTCCAGATCGCGAATGACCTCGCTTATGCGACGGAGGTTTCAGGCCTTTGGTCGAGTCTGGTGATCCTGGGCCGTGAACTTGCGGCTCGTTGAACGATTCCAGAACAAGGTCTTGGGACGATCGCGAGTCGATCGAGACTTTGGAGCGTAGCTGGGACGCCGCCGACGACGACGGTGGAAGACGGTTGGGTGGAAAGGGACTGAAGGTCGATTGATTGTGTTCGGCCGCGGTGGGCACAGTCACAGTGCCAAAGCGCTCGGACTGTTGTTTTTGTTGTTGTTGTTGTTGTGGTGGTGGTGGTGGTGGTGGTAGTGGCGGAGGTCGGCTGGGTGGTTTCTTCTGCCCCTGGGGATAGGGGTTCCGTAAACCGGGGCTGATAAAGTCCCGGTCCGGCAGCCGTGTTCGCGGCGACGGCGACGACGTGTACGAGGCAGAGCCGGCAAAAATGGTGACGGACGCGGGCGGCGTCCGGGCAGAGGAGATATCGGGGGCTGAGGCAGACCCAGGGTTGTTGGACGAGGTCGAGGTCGAGGTCGCAGGTGCGGGCGGTGCTGGTGGAGGTGGTGCTATGGTGAAATGGGGCAAGGGCATCGCTAAGGGTCGAAAGGGGAAGCCAAGTCGGCCACTCCCCTACCCTGGAAAATATGGAGGTCGCACTCGCTCGTTGGCTGCCCTGGGACCTGGGTGTAGTAAAACCAGGGGGGGGGACCAGATGGAAACGACCGGGGGGGGAGAACTTGACAAGGGGAGGCCGAATGCACGACGTGGTGGGATTGGGCAATGACGGGATATGCAAGCCAGTAGCTTGGGGGTCAACACGGGTCTGGTAGTGGTTTACACTATTCGCACTGCCTGGTGAGGTCGGTTGCTTGATGCGGATGGTCCTGTCTCTCACTCCTCCCCTTCGCTCGGCTGGCTTCCTCTTCCACCACTGTCTTTCTTTTTCTCCTGCTTTCTTATTTCCTCTTCTTTCCCCGTTTAATGGGAGTCCCCGGGTGCCCTGCTGTTCCAAGGGAAGCTGCTGTTGGCTGCCCGTCCCGATGGAGGGCTCCAGGCAATCGGAGCGGTTTTGCTTTTTTTTTTGTTGAGGAGCGACTGGATTTTCCACTTCTTGGGTGTAGCGTAGCAGCGACTCTTTTTGCTTGCCGGGGTTGGCCAATGGAAATGGCTGATGGGATTCGATGATAGATTAGGTACGGATTGGCGTTGTGCCCCCTGTTTCTGCCGGTACTACTGCGTACACTAGCTCTTCTCTTGGGGTTTGTGGACGCCGCCGTGTAATTGCGCGTCACTGGGAGGCTTGGGGGTCCCTGATGGTCGATGATGGGATCCTGATGTCGAGACGGGATTCGTGCAATCTGCTGAATGGTGTGCGGTGCGGCTGTTACACGGAAGTGGGAGGCGGTTGTCGACACTTTGAGTAACACATAACGGCGGCCTTATTAGAGTGGTCAATGGTGCTTCGTAGCTGGAAAGACTACAATGTGCCGAAGTCCGTCGCGTTCTGGATGGATTGAGAAGGACAAGGCAAAAGTGGACGTGAGGAGTGACGACGGGAGATGATGGATCGGATTTCCCCTCCTCGGATTGCGAAATGCATGGATTAGCTGGAGACGTGCCCGAGAGCGAGGACCATCAAAGACAAGACAAGACCTAGGATGTAGGTGCTCCGACCCCCGGGGGGGTTGACTGACTGGCTGTGGGTAGTGGAAGATGGGATTGAAACTGTAAGAGTTTTTCTATCAACCTTCCATGGCTCTACAACCTCTTTTGAAGCCTCAGTTTAGATAGACGCCCTAAGTCTACCCAATGTGCCACGATGCAGTCATAGTCGTTCCTTTTTCCAGCGCTTTTCTTGTTGTCTTCCTTGCTTTTGCTTTTGGCTCGTCTCGTCTGGTCACCTTGTCGCCCGGCAGTCGCTGTCCCAAATGGACAGTCACAGCAATCCAAGTGGGGAGACGTGACCTATGACCCGAGCCGGAGATCCAGTCCAATCCACACACGGCAGGTCCCCGCCAACGCCCAGAGTTACCTACCTACAAAAACGTGAGGTGCCTGAAGAGCGAGCGACCATCAAGTGCCGCCGCAGGGGACACAGGGAACCCACAGCGCTCATCACAGTTTCTGTTAGAGGGTAAGGGCAAGTTCTGATTGGCTGAAGTGGTTATCAATTTGTGGAGTCTGATGGAGGGCGGGACCTGGGGCCCGGACGATGGTTCGGGGAATTCAGATCAACAGAACGTGCGCGCGAGATGTCCTGATGCAGCCGGGGGGTACCTCAGCTATTTCGACTAACGAGGTTGTGTGTGTCTGAACCGCGTCTGCTGATAGGATCTTTGAACGCTGCACTTGAACACTGATGGATGGCGTGTTGAAAAAGGGGAGGATCACAATCAGCCGCTGGTGGAACCCTCTCCGATTTCCCATTTCGTGCTTCCCCCCCACGTGCGTGCTTGAGCTTCCCCCAAAGGAACTCATGGAAGACCTCCCAATCCTTTTGCTCGCTCCATCGCTATTTTATCTCCATCTTTAGATCCCGACTTCTTCCATTTGACATCTTGATAGTCAAACCAAATCTTTACCTCCTTTCATTCCATTCAAGAACGAAATTCCTCTGAACACACACATACATATATACATGTATAGTGGCGGTCGCATTGGCAACCCCCCCCCCNNNNCCCCCCCCCCCCCCCAAAAAAAAAAAAAAAAGAAGAGACGCCATGGAGGTCAAGCATGGCTCCTATGATATCAGCGCCACCGACTCATCCATCCCCCATACCAAATTGTTGCTGCATATAACGCCCAGTTTACTTACCCATGGGCGCCACTCACCCCTCTTACCATCTTCGCATCTCTGATACGTCCAAAACGCTCGATGTTTCATGCTTGCCTCATCCTGGTCGCCGTCGGCTGTTGCGGGAACATCAGTGACCGTGTGGTATCATTATTGACCATTGGTCGCTGGGAAACGACGTCGAAAAAAAGACGTCGAAAAAAGACAAAAAAAAAAAAAAAAAAAAAAAAAAAAAAAAAAAAAAAAAAAAAAAAGAGAAGAGATGAAAATAGATGCATGGTCCAGGAATTTTTTTGTTTGATTCCAAGATTCCTTTGACTCCCCCCCCCCAAAAAACCGAAAGTCATTTTATCCCGCGATATATAATGGTATCAAGTGCTGAGTACTGCCATAAAAGGACAGAAAGACACGCTCGCTTGCTTCTGTGTATCCCGGCCCTGCCTGCTATGATCTCTGACTTCAACGAATGTCCGATTGTGTTTCGAAAAGCCGCCCGCCCGCCCATCCATGTTGTTTTGCCCCTCTATACCCCCCTCCATGATCAACCCTCTCCGACTGTTGCTGTGTGACCTTGCGTCATCTCTTTGGTTTATGTAGCCGCTGACCGTGTTGACCGGACTGATCGTGCGTGATTGGATCTCGGTGGTTTCTGTCCGTAGACAAAGTATCTGGACATGATGATGTCAGTATCGGGTGGGCGCTTGATTTAATCCCCGGTAGCTCTAGGGAACAGTCAAGGTTCAAGGCGAAAGGGGCAAAGGGAGGGCTTACGTTAAAAAGTAAAAATGTACCCGCAGATTCCTAATATCCTTTCTCACATCCACCAAAAACACCTCCACCTCTTGTGGCGACATGCCCAACCCCTTTGTGAAAATCGTCATGCTCACAGCATGCAAACCCTCAAGAAAGTTGGTCATCTGCCACACACCCGTGACCTTTTGGTCCTTCCCTTTGGGCCACGGGTTCCCCGGTATCACGAGCTTCTCCTCAACCACATTGATGAACCCAGCTTCTTCCATCCACTGCTTGTACTTTCTCGGTGCGAGCATGTCTCTTCCAAGTCGTTGCCCGCCCTCAATGTACATCCGTGACCAGCGCTCAAGGGCAGTGCCAGCTATGCTGCCGTCCACTGATTGTATGTGGGGATAGTAGTCCTGCCACTCCATCCAGCCGCCGGGGTTCAGTTGCCGAAAAGCCGACATCATAACCTCTTTGTGTGAGTTGAAGGCGTGGAACAGTAAGCGGAGGTGGACGTAGTCGAACTGTTGCGAAAAAATCCACTCATCCTCGGCATCGTCAATCTCAAAATGACAGTTGGGAGGTACACTGGTTGGTGAAACGAGTTAGCCTGTTGACCGTGATCCAAGGCTCCGACAGCTTGCCCATGTTTGAGCGAACGGTAATGGATGACTACTTACTACTCAGGCTGTATAGGACTTAGATCAGTCCCCACTACATGAGCCGCTGGGTATTGTATTGCTAAAGACATAAATGATTAGTTGACCATCATAAAGTGCTCGAAGCCACCTTGTTTCTTTTGGTTTTTGCTCACCAAACTCAATGGCCCATATACCAGTCCCTGTTGATATCCATTAGTGAGATTTCGTGCAATCTGGCCCAAACAACCTTACCTGTACCAATATCGAGGACTGACTGTGGATTTGTGACTGGCGCCAACCCAAACTTTCCCTTCAGCATGCGCATAAACACGGCATGCTGTAAATCTACCAGTGAGGAGTGTTAATATTCCAAAACCCTAAATCCGACCTCGGTGATCTCGCCCATTAATAACTTACCTAGTCGGTCCTGCTCAATCTTTTCCAGGTAAAATCCCCACGGTCAGCTCCCATACGTGAACCTCGAAGAAATAGGCCAGACGTAACACTAACTTTGTCATTGGGCATCCAGTACTCTGCCAGTTCAAGGTCAGTTCCCGTCCACGTGAAAGGTTGCACCCGAGACACTTACTGCCCTGTTTGTACCTGTGAAACGTCCTCCCATGTTCTTCAATGTAGTTGTAAATGCTGGATCGCAACGAGGATGTTGACAGCCTGTGAGAGCAGGGCGCACAAGGAAGGCAAAAACTGTCAGATAGCCGTTCACGTCCCGCCAGCAGTGAAACCTTCAGGGGAGGGAACGAGGATGGGTGGGAGAGCGCTGCAGCGGAAAAGAGATGTTTGCACTTACGCCCCTGTTATGTCGCCCATGGCCGAGTCTGCATCGGAGTCCGCCTGGTTCTCGCGAGTATATGTTCAGCACCCGTCCTTGTTTTGTGTCGCGTTTGTTGAGCCGCTTCCCTTTTAGGTCCGCTACCAGCACTTGCTATAACTCCTTCGCCGCCATGATATTCTCATCCGTGAGGGAAGTCCTGGAAAAATTACCCTTTGCTCACTTACACTCAGCCCAGCTGAATCTTGCCCGCTATTGATGTGGTCGCCCGAGACCATGGCCTCCCTCTCCGAAACATTATTCGCGACATGGCGAGCGAAAGCTGCATGGTTGGGCGCTAGATCCTCGACATCTGTAGCCGCTGCCGGCAGATACGACGAAGCAGACACCGCTGATTCGGAAACGGGCGTGTACACGTCCAACGATGACGGAAGTGTTGATGAGGATGAAGCTGACGCGACTGATGTTGACGGTTGTTGTTGTTGTTGTTGTTGTTGTTGTTGTTGTTGTTGCTGCTGCTGTTCTGATATGGCGGCTTCAATGGTCTTGGCGTTGCGGAAGGGCTCATTGGATTGATGCGTTTGTCCGAAGCAAGCGTCGCCGGGAACACTTGGCGCAGTCTTTGAGCGTGTCGGTGGTGGTTGTGGTCGTGGCGGCAAAGGCAAAGGAGAAGCTGGTGTTGGTAGTCGCGTCGTTGTTTGTGTTGGTGATGCGCTTGCTGATACTGTTGGTAGTTGCGTCGGATTCGTCTGTGCTCGCTCGGGTACTGGGGCCGGTGTAGAGGCCAAAGCTGGCACGTTTGGCAACGAAGATGACAACGAGAAAGGAAGCGGCGGCGGCGATTGCAATGGCGATTGCAAACTGCTTGATCGCGAATGTTGTGATGGTGGTCGTGGTGGCGGTGGTGGTGGTGGCGGCAATTGATATGAAGGATATTGGCGGTTCTGTTGCTGGGTCGGCTGGTTGAGCACTGGACTCGGTGCTTCTTGGAGGTCGTAATGATCGGCTTGGTGTGGTCGCTTCCCCTTTCCCTTCCCATCCCCCTTCCCCTCTCCCCCCGGAGCTTCAGACATTTCCACGTGTCCCCACGGTCGCTATTTTCCCCCCTCCCTTCTCGTTTGACGACTAACGACTGTTGACTTGGATGGAAGGTCGTGTCGCACCGTAACGCCCGTGTCTTTTCGGCGACGCCTTTCTACCGTCGACAGCTCGGGACTCGGTGATGGCGATCGGACGGCGTTGGTGGCAGAATGGCGCAATTGCTGATCCTCAATAGGCTGTGTGGATTCCTGGTTCGGCTCGGGGCGATCTTTCGGTTCGCGGAGGTGTCCGGTGGGCGTCAGCGTCGGTGTCGCGCGACCTAGCTCTGGCGAGGTATGGGGTGTTGTCGGATGGAAGCACAAACGGCAAACCGCCAAACTGACGCTCGTCCCTTTCTGCCCGTTGTTGCTGACTGGATGCTGACTGATTGATGGATTGCTGCTCGTTGCTCGTTTCTCGTTGGATTGCCACTGGAGGAGTTCCCCGCCGCCAACACGTGGCGCTGCTGGATGTTGGCCCGATGTGCCTCCGTGGAATGGGACGTGGTGTGCGGTGCTCCGTGGCCCGTCGCGCCGGGTGAGTGCGGTTGAGGTTCGGTCGTCGGGTAGGGCGGCCGCTGGATGTCGTTCTGGAGTCACTGGAGTCTGGGCTTCCATTTCCACTTTCAGGGCAGAGGTCGTACAGGATGGAAGGGGACATGATGGGCGATAGGTTATGGGGCCAGCCAACGGGCACCAAGCGTGCACAAAGCGGTAAAGCTTCCAGTTGGTCGATGCTGGCGAGCAGTTCCCCGTCGCTCCCGGTCTTGATCCCCGGCGCGTCCAGCTGCTGTGGTAGGGGTGCCCCAGTATTGTTAGCACCGGAATAGCGTACCCGTAACCGCAACGGCCGGTGGGAAAGGTTAGGAACCTTGCCTTTTTCATTCCAGAAAGCCCCTTCAGCGAGATTGATCTTGTCCACCATGATACCATCTCTCGACCAAGAGCCTCAGGCTGACATACCTAATCTCTTTGGGAAACCAAGCCGGTGGCCGCTACATTTTCGGGCTGCCGTGGTGCATAATTTGAGCCCAGAACGGCCGACTGGCGGCCAAGACTCGTACACAGCAGATCTCTGGAGAGGAGGTATGCCTACCAGGTGACAGCAGGTGCCGTACATGTGCATTAATTGCTTCTGCCTATGCATTGTTTGATGCTCCATGATCCTCCAACACCGCAACCTCATCTCCTTTGATTTCCCATCTTCATCCACTCCAAGCTGACCACGTCAAGGAACACCCTGATAAGCCATTAATACCGTCATAATATTGACCACTGTTTGGAATTTCTACACCAGGCAACACGCAAAAATGCTTCAGTAATAGCCCGTTTCTTGACGGCCTGTCATCCTTGCTGATAGCACAGTTATAAATCAATCTTGTGTCGCAGCGTCGAAGATGAACCAAGCGAAAAGGAGTCGATCTTCTCACCATGGTAACCATCGCAACCAAAGGCAGCATGAAAAAACACGAAATCAGTGGTCTTCATGGAATAACCAAAAAGGAAACGAGATTGTACTTGAGATGATGATGTGTTGGAATCGGCGACCATCTCCCTAACAATCGACGACTTGGAAGCCATCGGTGTCACCGTAATGTCGCACCCAAAACCACCCAAGACCTGAAAGGGGAAAGAAATGGAAGAACTGTCTCCCCTTCTTACGCAAATCCCTTTCACACCCTCGTTCCGTCATCCCAATGCTCCCCCACATTCCTCAAAATATGGTGGCTTGGTCGGTCATCGCCGGTCACCTATCTCTCCAGGTTTTATAAGTGCTGATAGGTCTGTTACTAATCTCTTCAGCTTTCCAAAGCGTCGCCAAGTCAGACACGAGATCTTGACCGCTTCGAATGAATATGTTGACGACTATATTGACAAGAACCTTCCTCATTGTTCACGTTGAGTGCTCGTACCAAAACGTTAGAAGAGTGGCCGCCTGTGTATTACTTTTCGATCGGAATCCTTTTGTTTATGAATTTTTTTTAGTTTGTTCATCTTTCAATCTTCTTTCGTGTTGGTTTGGGTCTCACTTTTAGCACGGGAACTTGGTTCGATTTGCGTTCGGGGCTCCGGACCCCACTCCGGCCTCGGCCCGGGCCTTGGATTCCCGTTCCAGTCCCTGCGCAGCCCCACAAGCTTGTTGGGTCGATTGCGTCCGTGCCCGCTTTACCGGCCGGCTCCCACTTCGATGTTTTCCCAAGGACGTTTCCCGATCTGCCCAGATTCAGAGACTTACACTACAGCTTGGTGGCACTCTTGCAAACCTCGCCAGCAGTCTATCGCGGGCTTAATGATTGGATATTAAGGTCAACATGACGCCAGCCCTCAATGTTGGCTCTTTGAGACCTCGTCATTGATTTCTGAACTTAAAATCTGCCTCCAGCCCATGCCAAGGTGGCGCTCCAAAATACATTATTGTGCCATTGTATCTAATCTGTCAACATCTTCACTTCAATCGCGTTTCGTAGGACGTCATTGGCTTTTCAATTACTGTTAAGCGTGTAAAATGCTACAGAGTTGACAGCTGACTGCTAGTCTGCTAGGAATACGCGTGCAAGATGGGTAGTCGTCGACTTCAAACAGTGTGTCGTGTACCTGTGTTGTAAAAATCCCCTTTACTCTTTCTGGGGGCGGAGATGGAAATCCCGATGAAACACCCTTGGCATCGACTTTGCTATGAGCTCCCAATTGCCCCGAAAATCAGTGTTAGTGAACGTCGCAGTCAGTCGTCGATAGCGCTCCCTCCATTGGCGCGCATGGAAGAATGGCAGAACGTCAAGGCGCAACTCATTCCTGAGCAGTATTACTGACTAAGATCGACGAGATGGAGATTATAAACATATTACAAAAGTGAGGTGGCATTCGATTTCAAGGTGTAGCCTTTAACCGGATCGCGACTACCCCTGAAACACCCGGCTAATACTGGAGGTCATTCTTATGCTCAATGGAGTATACTTGACCGATTGGCGGCGTTTATTTCTGCGGGGCCCCGTAGACGCGTAAACTCTAAACGCAACAGTTGACGCGGCTGAGCGTCGAATATTGTTGGAGGACAACTTGAGCATTGACGATCAGGTACGCGAAAGCAAGGAAAAAGACATTACCAGAAGAACAGATGTGACACGGCCGTAGAATTCCTATCAGCCGGTCCAATGAGCTTCAAGTTATCGCCAAGCTAGAAGGATGAGTAGTCCTTTCATGGTGCAGCTAGCATGGCCGTTTGGATTTATAGAAGCTAGCTTGGCATTGACCAAAGTAATGTATTTGAAGGCGTCGCCTCGCCGGTGCTGAAGCCAGGAGCTGAGCGTTAGACCAAGCATCCTTCTCATCCTCAAGCCTCATCAATTATCTCGGTTCACAGGTTCAGACCTCTTCACTATGAAAGCTAGTCTCATGATGCTGTTGGCGCCTCTGGCGGCCATGGCAGCACCCACCCCCGACAACTTGGAGGCTCGCCAGGCCAGCCAGAGCATCGACAGTCTGATCAAGGCCAAGGGCAAACTCTACTTTGGTGCCTGCACCGACCAGGGCCGTCTCACCTCGGGCAAGAACGCGGCCATATTGCAGCAGAACTTCGGCCAGGTCACACCTGAGAACAGCATGAAGTGGGATAGCATTCAGAGCCAGAGGGGCAGATACAACTTTGGCCAGGCCGACTACCTTGTCAACTGGGCCACCACCAACAACAAGACCATCCGTGGCCACACCTTTCTCTGGCACTCGCAGCTTGCCGGGTGGGTCAACAACATCCGCGACAAAAGCCAGTTGACCTCGGTTCTCCAGGAGCACATCACCACTGTCATGACCCGCTACAAGGGCAAGATCTATGGCTATGTAAGTTACCTGCACTCAGAGCTAGGTACCCGTCAAAATGTGAGCATAATCGCTGACATGACACCCCCAACAGGACGTCGCCAACGAAATCTTCAATGAAGACGGCTCCCTCCGCAGCAGCATCTTCTACCAAGTCCTCGGCGAAGACATGGTCTCGATCGCCTTCAAGGCGGCCCGGGCGGCTGACCCGAGCGCCAAGCTGTACATCAACGACTACAACCTGGACAGCCCCAACTACGCCAAGGTAACCACAGGCATGATCCAGCACGTCAACAAGTGGGTTGCCGCCGGCGTACCCATCGACGGCATCGGCACTCAGGGCCACATCAACGCCGGAGGCGGCAACAACCTCGCCGGCGCCATCAAGGCGCTTGCTACTGCTAATGTGAAGGAGGTTGCGGTCACGGAGCTCGATATCCAGGGTAACAATGCCGGTGATTATGCTACTATTACCAAGGGGTGCTTGAGCGAGCCCAAGTGTGTCGGTATCACTGTTTGGGGTGTTCGTGATTCGGTAAGTGCTTGTCCCCTGGCGACAAGAATACTTTGTGAGACAGACGACGATGCTGATCAATGCACACAGGATTCGTGGAGACCCAATGGCAACCCGCTCCTTTTCGATTCCAACTGGAACCCCAAGGCTGCCTACAGCTCCATCGTCCAGGCTCTTCAGTAAGCGAGGCGGGTGGTGAGTATCTGTTGCAGTGCTTGGGTTGTACGGTTGTTCTCAATGGTTATGAGGAAGAGCTTGTATCTTTTCAGTGTTACCAAAAATGTCCTGGTCTCTTGTTTAGACAGTCTAAACAAGGACACCGTGTGGGGGGATGACAATGATATCAGCACTCACCTGGATAGCAAGATGCTGGCTACCGAATCTGCAATTCTGGCGAGTCCAATTACTATTATCAGGTTGAAGTTTTGTGTTGAATGGATTCTCGCAGTGAACATACCATCAATGTCATGAAAGCATTTGGTTTGTTGACTTGAATTAAACTGAAGGATCTGTCTGTACAATTGGCAGGCATCTGGTGGGAAACCGATGGAAGTGATAGTACCTCTAATAATCGAGGATTTGCTCGTGCCTGCCATATCCGACATTTGGGTATTAAGATGGTTAAGAGCAAACGGACTGAACGCTTTATCAATCTGTCGGGTCCGAAATTGTCACCCTCCAGATCGGGACAATATCACGGAAAGCACCTTCCGCGGCATTGATCATTTTGACCTCCCGTCAATTGCTCGGCAGACACTCGGTCAGAATACGTCAGGGAAACCGATCTGTGACCCAAATACGACTCTCGATTGGGAAGCAGTACCTTAAGAAACACCAAGGCCAACTTTGTCTTGTGTGTTATTGAACTTCCTTTGTTATGGCAAGGAATCAGAGCGACCTGTCATGATACGGGGTGCAAGAAGGATGGTGGGACCAACAGACTGAAGTGGACCTTAAGAGTCCAGACATCCGACCCCCTGTCAATAACAACAAAACAAGCTGCATGGCGCAGCGGAAGCGCGCCGGGCTCATAACCCGGAGGTCACTCGATCGAAACGAGTTGCAGCTAAAATTCTAAATTTGTTCTTTTTTGTTCCTATCTCTCGTCTGAAGTTCCCTTTCCTTGACGTTCATGCAATTTTCTGTGTTCTTTCAGTGTTATCAATACGTACTTGGTGTGGATGAATTGTTGCGCTGTCGTCGCCAAGGATATTGATTCAGCAATTACAAGAATCAAATCAAATGATATTTGCCAGTTCGCCACAACATTTCACTTTTAATGGTTGCTGACTAAGTTCGAGATTTTTTCCAAAGCCTCCAGATCTCCCAACTTCCCGCCATCCTCATTCTTTCGCTCGTTTCTTAACTAAATCTTCCTTGTATCCCCAGATCTATCGGGATTCCAACCCTAGCAACTGAACACTTCGTGAAGATATTGTAGATCTCTTCATCACTTGTCGCCCTTATTCTTCTACCGTAGGTTTGTTAGCAGTATACCTCGGATCAGTCGCTTTGAACGCGCTTGGGATCTTCACTCGTGGTCGTGGCTCCTTGCTCTCACTTCCACGCGTGACAATAACCTATGCGCAACTGATCGAGAACTGCGGCGTATGCATGCTAACCTTGATGAGCACTTCTGATAAGATGTAGACATCACTGGAATGTTGTGAAAGAGGACGCTGTGTGGTTGCTAGCCTCAAATTGCCGAGGTGGGCATGGTTCCCGGCATTGGAAAGCAGCTGTGGTATAGAGACACTTCCGGACTTCTGCGAACTTGACAACCCGATTTATCGTCATATGCTGAAAGGAAACTAAAGTATGCCGTGATAAGTCCAATGGGGGCCCTGTAAGTCCTCTCTATTTCACTCGGGAAAATGCGTTGGGACCAGGTCCTGGTGTTGAACAATAAGTATGTCGGGATGTGATGACTAGGACATTGATGGTGGGAAAGTGATCGTTGCAGAGAGCCGAATTTGGAAAATTGAAAACATTACGATGGTGCACTGACAGAATTGAGTGTACAGGGCTTGTGGTGCTGTTACTGCAGTATGTTAGCAAGCCTCCAAGAAAAGGGCTCCGCTTAGAGTCACTAACAATTACCGCTAAAAGGCCTACGGTGCCACGGACCCTGTGGCAATCAGGTACGATCTCGATGTCCAACGGGGTTTCCAACCTGTATCCGTCTGCACATTTCTCGACTACTTCGCCATCTCAGGGTCATGCAAAGAGCAGCGGGAATTGGAGGGTCGAGGTTTGGTCTTATTCAGTGATGTGCATGGGGCCCAGAGGTTGGTTGGTACATACCTGGGTAGCATAAGGGCGAGGCTTTGAAGATGTTGATTCGGAGGCCCGTTGCAGGCCATAGGTATCTTTGGAGTTGAAATTGGTTCGAGGCTAATGAGAGTGATCTGGGCAAAAGCCTTAAAAACGGCACAACAGAGGAGATTTCCTTACACTAGCGTCGAAGGAGTCCGAATAGTCTGGTTGAGCCCAGCACATTCAACCATCTCTCGAAGCTGAGCCTCTTGACGTCTTGTTGTATCTATGTTAAAGTCCTCAAGCCTCTTGCCTAGCCCACATGCCGAAAGCTTCATTGCTGTTGGCATTGAAGATATGAGGCATGATCATGATGTTAAAATCGGTGTTTATCAACAAGAAATTTGACTTGGACCTATGAGAACAACAAGGCCGATTATGGCCTCAAAAGGGTTTGCTCGCACACAAATATGGAAACAGATCAGTGGTCATCGATGTATGTGGTCAGTCACAGACATCTAAAACCCCCGCAGTACCTGCCAATCTGCAAGTGCCCGCCCAACTGCCTGATTGATGCGGCTGGGTCTCCGTCATCCGGATCGATCGATGTTTTGGACTCATTGCGTTGGCTGTAGCTCGTTTGCTGATTTAAGTCTTCCACAGTTCGAACCGGAATCATATAGAAATACAAGAAACCCAAGACCAGATCATGGATTTGCTTCGTTACTAACCGACGTGAGCAGAGAAAGGACCATCCAGACGGGAGCCTTTGTCCAGACATGCCCGGACAGTGCGATTTCGTTGCCATAACCCCGCACACAATGCCGTGCTAGAGAGCAACATGCTACTGCACTAGCAGCGTAGACGCCGATCTATGTGACAGAAGCGATAGTACAGCATCTGGACCATGTCTGAACACCACTACATTAAGCAACATCCGATGCGATGACACTCCAACAACCAACATCATCTGGCCTCGGTTCACGGCATCATACCGTTGGACGGAAGCTTGTCATCCGCCAACACTTGATTTTGAGTGAAGATCATGGCATACTCATGTCAATAACAAACTGTAGCTTTTTATCCATCGCCAAGCGCTCCGAAGGCCGTTGTGGCAGGCACCGAGTTTAGAGATGGGAAACCTGAAGGATGGCCCGCCGGACCGCAACATCTGATACGAGACGGACGCTCTGATATAGCCTGATTGGCACAACCATTGGCTCGCTCCCCTTCTTGCGGCTTACAATGTGTGAAATTAATGAAAACTGGCAATGTCTGACTGTTGGTTTTTAGCACCCGTTTTATCCAAAGTGTGAGCAAATTCGCTGTTCGTTTAGTCGCCAGGATCGGGCGCCAGGTGACCCTTGATTCCCAAGTCATAACTCGACCGTTTCGCATGGAGTAGACTGTTACCTTCATGGCTCCTTCCTCATCAAACATCAGAACCTTGTGGCAGTTTCCGCAAACCGAAGTCCTTGCCAAGATGCGGATGAAAGTAACGCGGCAGAAAAGGGAAGGAGATGCTCGTTTGCTGGGTCCAGTCACTTTCCTTCAGTTAATTGACAAGGAAAGGGACCATAACTGTCAGCCGCCGTCTAGAACAGTGGCAAGCGCAGAATTTGACGACACTCGGTAGTAAGTATTTCTACCTGCATCTGCCCTAGTCGAGGCTGGATAAAAGTCGACAAACCTCCGGCTTCAACTCTTCCCAGCAAAGGTCACGCTTCTTGAGTGGCCAGACCGGGAACGATGAAGGTCTTCACCCGCTTTGGAACGATCGCTCTGGCGGTGTTACTGTGTAAGTTGCCCTTTGATAGTCCCATCGGTGGTCCTTCGCATCATCTGACATCAGTCAACCTCGACAGACTTACAGCAATGCTCCGCTCAATACATCAATGAGCAGTATACCGATCCGGTGACCAAGATAACCCTTAGCACCTGGCGACCGGACCCTGGTTCTAATTCCGGGGGTGGAGATGCTGCCACTTACGCCTTCGGCTTGGTCTTGCCTCCGGATGCTCTGACCAAAGATGCCAATGAATACATCGGTCTCTTGGTACGGCGCCCATCACCACTTGCTCGCTCTGAGTTAGACATCAGCTAACACGATGGGCAGCGCTGTGACGTTGGCGATGCGGCGAGTCCCGGATGGTGCGGTGTCTCACACGGCCAGTCTGGACAAATGACACAGTCGTTGTTGCTCATGGCTTGGACCTCCAAGGGCCAAGTCTTTACCTCGTTTCGCTACGCATCCGGGTATAATGTGCCTGGGCTCTACACCGGAAATGCCACCCTGACCCAGATCTCTGCCACTGTGAACTCAACCCAATTCGAACTGATCTATCGTTGCCAGGACTGTCTCGCCTGGAACCAAGGAGGAAGCAAGGGAAGTGTGTCAACCAGCGGTGGCCTTCTCATCTTGGGCTGTGCCGCCGCGAAGGGAAACCTTCAGAACCCAACTTGCCCTGACAAGGCCATTCCTGGCTTCCATGACAATGGATTCGGTCAATACGGAGCGCCTCTAGAGAAAGTTCCGCACACTTCCTACTCAGCTTGGGCTTCCTTGGCCACGAAGACAACTACTGCTGACTGCTCTGGGTACGTTCTGATTTATGCGCTATGTTTTTAAACGGTTGCTAACATGTGCTGAAACAGGACATCCGATCCAGCACCCACTGGATCTGAGCCGCCAGCCGAGCCAACTTCGACAGCGGAGCCCGTTCCTGTTTGCACACCTGCCCCAAGCAAGACCTACGACTACATCATCGTTGGCGCCGGTGCTGGCGGCATCCCCATTGCGGACAAGCTCAGCGAGGCCGGGAAAAGCGTGTTGTTGATCGAAAAGGGACCTCCCTCTACTGGGAAATGGAAGGGTACCATGAAGCCTCAGTGGCTTCAGGCCACGAATTTGACTCGCTTCGATGTTCCTGGTCTTTGCAACCAGATCTGGGTTGACTCTGCCGGCATCGCCTGTACAGATACCGACCAAATGGCGGGATGTGTCCTGGGCGGAGGAACGGCTGTTAATGCCGGCCTGTGGTGGAAGGTAAGTTACTCCGATTCTGTTGACTGGGAAAGTCAACCACTAACCGCGAGCCATAGCCGCATCCTCAGGATTGGGACTACAACTTCCCCGAGGGCTGGAAGTCAAAAGATACCGTGCCGGCCACTAACCGTGTGTTCGGTCGCATTCCTGGAACTTGGCATCCCTCGCAGAACGGCAAGCTGTACCGACAAGAGGGCTTCAACGTCCTTGCCAGCGGGCTGAGCAAGAGCGGCTGGAAGGAGGTGATCCCCAACGAGGCATACAACCAGAAGAACCATACCTTTGGTCACAGCACCTTCATGTTCGCTAAGGGCGAGCGAGGTGGCCCCTTGGCAACATACCTTGTGGCGGCGGCAGCTCGCAAGCAGTTCACTCTTTGGACCAATGTCGCTGTTAGAAGGGCGGTTCGTAACGGGAGCCGTGTTACTGGTGTTGAGCTCGAATGCTTGACGGATGGTGGTCTCAGTGGAATTGTTAACGTGACCCCTAACACTGGCCGCGTCATTTTTGCTGCAGGCACTTTTGGTTCCGCCAAGCTTCTTCTTCGCAGTAAGTTATCATGATGATATATGAACTTGCATTGGATGGCTTGTTTGCTTACATGTATAACAAAGGCGGTATCGGACCTACCGATCAACTTGAGATTGTCAAGGGGTCGACGGATGGCCCGACGTTCATTTCCAAGGACCAATGGATCAACCTCCCAGTTGGCTACAACCTCATGGATCATCTCAACACTGATCTCATCGTCACCCATCCTGATGTTGTCTTCTATGACTTCTACAAGGCTTGGAACACGCCCATTGAAGGTGACAAGAGCGCCTATCTTCAGAATAGATCTGGAATTCTTGCCCAAGCTGCTCCCAATATTGGTCCTTTGGTACGTGGTTTCAGGCGTAGTGCGATCGATTGAGTCTCGCTAACATGTGGCACCGCAGATGTGGGATGAACTTAAGGGCTCGGACAACATCGTTCGTACCCTGCAATAGACTGCTCGAGTGGAGGGGAGCGACCAGTACACTACATCTAAAAATGCCATGACTCTCAGCCAATATCTCGGAAGAGGTGTTGTTTCCAGAGGCCGGATGACCATTTCATCGGGTCTGGACACCCTTGTCGCCGAGCACCCGTACCTCCACAACGATGTCGACAAGCAGACCGTCATCCAAGGCATCAAGAACCTCCAGGCTGCGCTGAATGTCATTCCCAAAATCTCTTGGGTCTTGCCTCCCCCGAATACGACTGTCGAGTCATTTGTCAACAACGTGAGTTACCCTTCTGTCCCCACCAAAGGATGGATGATACTGACAAATCGGTGCCTGTAGATGATCGTCTCACCCTCCAACCGTCGCTCAAATCATTGGATGGGAACTGCCAAGCTTGGCAAAGATGACGGTCGTACTGGAGGCAGCGCTGTCGTTGATCTGAACACCAAGGTGTACGGTACCGACAACCTCTTTGTTGTTGATGCTTCCATTTTCCCTGGCATGACCACCGGCAACCCCTCGGCAATGATCGTGATTGCCTCGGAGCATGCTGCACAAAAAATCCTGGCCTTAAACCCGGGGCCTTCCCTGCTCGGCGTCAAGATCAATGGAAAGTGGAGAAGATGAGCTGCGAAAATGTAGATGAAACAAATGTCGCTGTAGTTGAGGGCAAGGTGTCGGTATCTGACAACGGGATGTATACTTATCATATGTTACCAACTTTTGGGGCGCAAAGTCTAGCTATCCAGGAATACAAGACTTCCATATTCCTTTCCTTGAAACTTTAGCTCCTGTTCAACTAACTTTCATGGGGCTTGAGCGGTTTGCGACTGTCCATTGCGAGCCATCGTTGTGGTGTTCAGATGTTGGTGATTGTAAGATGTGCAGAGTTACACCTATAGAGGTCCCAGAGAATACCTCAATCATCAAGGAATGATTGATAGCCGCTTGCCCGGCTAGCTCAATCGGTAGAGCGTGAGACTCTTAAGGAGTTACTCCGTAATCTCAAGGTTGTGGGTTCGACCCCCACGTCGGGCTCAATTCCCGTCGTTCCAAAATCTTTTTCTTCTTTGAAGCCAAGTTATATACAATGCGCGTAGGGAAAAGGCATATTTTTTTTGTTCGCTCCATTTCATTTTCTGCGTCTCATCGCTGTAGCAATTTCCATCGCCTGAAGATGTTCTGCTCGTGAAACTGCGTGAATTTTCAATTGTCCGTGTGCTGGAATCAAAGCAATCAACGTGAAGGCGCCGCAACTTCCATGTATCACTTTCCAGATCCCACCCTCGCAGTGGTAGAAGTCTGCCAATGCAACCCATAGATATTCAAACACAATCTTGAAGGGTTTAGAATTTCTATCATCTGCAAATGGAAGCTTGGAGGTTGGTGTTCGCAATGGTGCTTCAGATTTTCAGTGGAGGTTCTTGATGTGCCTAGACAAACATTGCAAGGTTTTCCCAGCACCCGCTGATCGATGATGGTGGAGCCTGAGCGTGCACTAATACTCAATTCATGTCCTCGCAGAACAAGATTCCGACTGTCCACAAACAACGTCAGTGAGTTGAAGAACTATTGACTGAACGAACTATCTTTGTATTTCTCTTGAATGTTGGGTTTTCTTTTCCTTCCTGTTTTTGAACGCGTAAAAGCAAGTACTAAAGTTCGGATTGTAACCTTCCATGTTAGGGATGGACTGGAGCTAGCTGGTAAGGACGTGCGCTAAAAGCACAAAATGCACTGAAGGATCGCCCGGAAAAGGTCCCTTCGAATTTCTCACCCAACCTGCCGTCAACATCCACTTGATTTCCCATTCATTTGTGCCGCTTACCCGCCATCAAAGGAGTTTCGATGATCATCACCACAGGCAGCAGCCAAGGCTCACCAGACAAAGCGTCACACAATAACGTCAACGTGGCGGAATGTGGCTGTGTTGTAAGCCCGAGGTGGGCAATGAGGGGTCTCGGGATGGATTGCGCCTCGCAAACTGGGGAGATACAGCAGGAGTGAGATGACATCGACGGCCACAAGGGGAGACCAATTGCTTGACCGGGACATCAGCCTGCAACTTCACCGTATCATTTTCTCGGGAATGGGAAAGGCATATAATTACTTGGGTTCCTGAACTTCGGACTCACCTCTTGATTTCACGATTTACCGACTTACCCTGCATTTCCCCCACCACCATGCCCCGGGCCGTGACCGAAGCAAGTCCGGACCTGGCGATAGCGCTTGACGTCCCCAACCGGGAATACAACCCGGGCGAGACCATCACAGGCCGCGTCTACCGACACAGCCACGTCGTCTCGTCCGAGGCCCTCGTCAGCATCAAGCTCTACGGTCGCACCAAAGTGCGTGTCGACTACACCACCAACAGCGGCAACAGCAGCCACCACCACACGGTGCGCTCGCGCTTCGAGCTGCTTGGCTCCGGGCCAGCCTTCTACAACACCATCTTCAGAGGACCCATCCACATCCCGCCAGACGGGAGCAAACCCGAATCCTGGCCCTTTTCCTTCTCCCTTCCCCTCGGCCCCGTCAACCCCCAAGGCGTATGCGTAGGAGCCCACAACAAACAAAAACACTCTTTCCTCCCCATCGACCCCCCCGACCAAATCACCTCCCATCCTTTACCTTTCACCTTCTACACCCAAATCGGCTCGCACTACCACAATGGCATTGAGGCCTACGTTGAGTACGTCCTCCACGCCGAGTTCTTCGAGCAGCACGCTTCCCGCTTCAGCAGCTCCCCCTCGGTCAAGAAGACCGCCACGGCCGTACTCCCCATAACCCTCCGCCCACCACCTATCCCGCCTCTGCTAGCAGACGAGTGGCGTCTAGGCCGCTGGGTGAGTCGCCAAGGCGTGCGCACGCAGCGGCTAATCCCAGAGTTTGCCGACAGCGAGGAGTTATCCTTCAAGCAGAAAACTCTCAAACTGTTTCACTCGTCCAAGGTACCCAAGTACTCGTTTGACGTTTTGGTGATTACGCCCGGTGTGATTCAATTGGGCAGTGTTGATTCTGTGCCGTTCCGGGTGGCGGCCGTGCCGCGGCTGGGGCAAGCGGATGAGACAAGCGACGAGGTGAAGGAGTTGGATAGGACTCCGACGGTTAGTGTCGTTAGTCTGCGGATGGTGATCAAGGCGAGGACGGAGGTGAAGGCGGGTAGTTCGATGATTTGGGATCGGTATACAGATAAGACGGACAAGGTCCTTGAGTGGAGCTGGATGTGGAAGGAAGGGGAGGAGGGGATGGCGTTGCCGGTTTGGGATAGGAGAATGGGCTCGAATGCGGGTGCGGATGCCGGCTTGGGGGATGAAGAGAAGAAGAAGATGGCCTTGGGGGAAAGGGGGCAGTTTAAGGACGAAAAGGCAGCGTTGAAGGAAGGAATGAGTCCAGCTGCTGGTGGTGGCGGTGGTGGAAGTGGTAGTGGTAGTCGTGGTGGTGCTCCTGCTTCTGGTCCAACAGGAGAACCGCCGGCTCGAGATATCGGAGCGGAGCTGGGATTGAGGTTTAACCCGACGGAAATGGCGTATAAAGGTGGGCCGGCCAAGCTGAGGGCAGTCTTATACCCGGATTTCATGACGTATAATATTCGGCGGACGCATGAACTGAAGTGGGAGATGGTTCTAGCGGTGGCGAAGGAGACCGTCAAGGTGTCGAATAAGCAGTTAGTTAGCTTTGTGGCGCCTTGGACTTGATCTATCCACTATGTCAACTCCTGCAGGTAATCATGATTTGACGCCTGATGGCTCGACGAGACTAGCTTGTCCGAGACAGAACAGATGAGACCAACCAACAGGCTAGGGGAACTAGTCCGCTACCGCTCGTCAAGAAGAAAAACAGAAAGGCCGTTGCGAGACTGTGATAGGGATTACAACAGTTCGAAAAGACATCGGCTAGAGTCCCATTTGATAATATTATTTGGGATTTGCCTGGAACTCAAGATCAGAGGCGTTACAAACTCGTTTGAATGCGTATTAGGGGTCCAGCCAAGGTATAATGTCAAAGGTCTCAACTATTTTGTCCAAGACAAGACAAGGTATCAAACACAGTCGATTGACTGTATATGAAAACCGGTTAGCCTCCCACCAAACATACCTATCCAACGACCATTCCCAAACTTCCCTCAACGTCCCAAACCACTGTATTTTCGATCCACTAATCATCTTCCCCTACAGCCCTATCATTTGCGGCAGCTTCAATTCGTAGGTCCAGCGACAGTCAGTCTTGTATGCTCTGCATCGCAACCATGCTTGTTTTTAAGTTCGCAGACGCATAATATGGCATCGAACTCCCCATACGCAGTAATCACCTTGACAGTGAACGACTGAGTGACTGGAAAATTGAAATTGTGCTGCTTCGAATCCCCGAAGCAATACCCTTTAATAAAAGTTTGGTCTGCATCCAGGAGTCCCCGCACAGTCTTTATTACCCGCAGGAGACCGGACTCGATGTCAGGCTTTCTGTAGGTAACAGTAAACTCCTCTAAGCGCTGGATGAATAACCTAGCGCAGTCACAATGAGAGTCACGGTAGGGGCTGTACGATATGAGACACTCTTGAGCGGCCCGGAATAGACCCAGCTGAAGAAGTGCGGCCTTTTCTACGAGCATGACTATGACAGCGTAAACGTCAATGGACCATATTGGAAATGAGGGTGATTGATTTGTACAGGCATGGAGAGAGAGGTCATAAATATAATCAAGGGGTAAGAGAAATCCACATACCAAAGAACTTTGCAGGTAATATGGTGCTAATGAGCTCATCATCCATGAGCGTACTGATAGGGCTTGCATGTTGGCACATCAGACCCAAGCAGAACTTGCTGAAATACTCGCACCAGTCGAGCACATAGGCCGCGGCGCATAGATAGACGAAGTCCTTCCCCGCCATCGCCGTCTGACTGCTGTCCTTGATTTCGGCGACCGGGCATGTCTTACTCGCTTCCCTGAACAAAAAGTCCAAGACGAACTTGAGCGCGGTACGTAGGTCGTACTTGTCCGCTGCAATAGCAATCTGCAAGATCTCCTGGGGCGTCCGCGGTCTGGTCACCAACTCGTGCTCGTTGTGGTACGACAGGGTGAGGGTAATGAAACGCATCGCGTCTGGGTCGTCTTCGGGGAGGGAGATCTCCTTGCTTTGGCTTTCCAGCCAGGGTGGGGAGAACATCGAGGCGAAGACGGGCGAGGCGGCTTTGAGGATGGCTGACTCGACGGGGATGCGCTCCTTACCCGGTCCGACGGCTAGGACGAGGTCGGTGACGGGGTCCATCTCGATAATGGCCGATTCGCAGTCCATTGCGTCGTGGGGCAGGATTGAGGAGCTCGACGTGGAGTGGGCAAGGAGTGATGAGTTGGTTGAAGAGCCCTTGCCGCCAAACCAGCTGCTCACAAGAGGGTTCGCTGAAGAGTAGAAGGGTGGTTGAGTAGAAGAAAGGAAGAAGACTAAGACAAAAAAAACACAAAAATGGCACCTCAAATACCCCTCCAACAACCCGAACACCATTGCACTTTACACACTGGAAGAAATATATGCAATGAGGAAAAGAAAATCATTATCAAGTCTCATATGACCCTCCACTCTCCCAATCAATCGTTGCGCTTTGTGGACTGATCATGGTCAGGTAGCGCCGGCCATGTACGATTATAGCAGGTGCATTGCTGCACGCACGATGTAGTGACAATGACCTCATCCTCCTTCTGTAAATTCAATAACCCATTTCGACCTTCAGCCACGGTGGACTCCTGGGCTTCTTCCTCATCGTTTCGTCGATACAATTCACATTACCAACCCCCTGATTGTGTGGCACTTTTCTTTGCATCGTATTGATGCTCCTTCGACTAATTTATTCCCTGTGCTGTTATTTCCTAACACGTGAATGTGCAGACCTGACAGTCTAGCCCGTGACTGCGAGAGAGTCCTTGGACTACCTATCTCTCCCGCTTCAACGATAAATGTGCCCTGTATTGCAGGATGGTACGAGTCCTACCGACTCTATGCAAAGGACAGCGCGCTCCTTTAAGAGCTCTACCTGGCGCCTGAATGAGACGAAGTCGTCGGGGAAGTTGTCGCTGTGAAAACACTCACTTTAGGAGCAATAATCTTGCAAGAAGAATGTGTCTTCCTGAGCTGGGTCCTCCATATCATACAGGAGGGACGCCAAAGGTTTGCCAAGCCCATCATCGGTATCATCAAAGTTAGCAACAAAGCTCTCGAAAAGTTCCGTAATATATCTCCCCCCGCCACACGGACAGTGGTATTTGCTGTCGCTTTTCAGTCGCTTCTGAATATTCTTGAGGATATTCAGCCGGAATTGCAAGGCTCGTTCTCCCAAGAGGACTGTCGAAATCAGCATACAGTTGTGATTGTAGGTAGTACAGAAGCCGAAGAACTTACCAGCAAACCGTGGTGGCAACACACTGCTAACAAGATCGTCAAGCAGGAAATCGGCGGAAGACTGACGGTGAATTGCCATTAGATCGAATGCAAATTTGTTGAACCATTTGCAGTCATTGAGCAAATAAGCTGCAGCTGCAAAATCAAGGAGATCTGGCCACGCCAAAAGATGTCTTTTGTGTAAATCGTCGGTCGAAAATCCCACTTTCTGAAGTTCGGATATGCAAGCCCGATCCTTCAATGGGCTTCTACAGCTTGCAGCCTCCATGAAACACACGAGAGCGAATCGAAGCGCTCTGTTTAAGTCGTACTTGTCCGTGAGGACAGCGATGTGCAGAAATGTCCTCCCGCTCGGCACTTCCTTGACGATCGTATCATTGTTCTGATGGTGAAGAGTTGCGCAGATGAATCTCATGGCTGTAGCATCATCCTCTGGGAGCTCTATCTCCTTGATGGAACCGCTCTTGGTGGACAGCCCCTGACTTTCCATCCAGGGTGGAGAGAGCATAGCGGCAAAGACAGGCGAGGCAAGTCGGAGGACGACGGAGGAGACAAGAATGCGTTCCTTATCGGGGCTTTTCTTCTCAGAGCCAACGATCAAAGCAAGGTCAAGGTCGGGCGAAAAAGTTGTCTGGTCTGCCATGTTGTCTTTTACCATGTCTGGCTCGACGTCGATCACGTCCGGAATGGTGAACTCCATCGTCGACAAAGGGAACGAGTAATCTGGTTGTTTGATGAGTCCTCGAAGGTTGGTTTACCAAATGAAGGGTGAGAGAGGAGGGGTTGAACGGGGAATGTTGAGTGCAGGGAGAGCCGAAAGCGTGGTCTGTGATTGTGAGCGCAAAGTCAAGGACCCAGCGTGGTGGGACACGTCAGGCGCACGAGGCAGGATGGCAAGAGGCGTTTGCAAACGGGGATTTGAAGCGAACCGCCGTGGCTCGCGTGGGTGAAAAAAATCCAAATAGAGTTACCCTTCATAGCTCTGCAAGTCCCGCGAAGAACAGTCAGTAGGGTATTATGTAACCCCGTCCGGTGTTGAACAGTATCACCAGAATAATTGTTGTGTCTATGGACATTATATAGAGGTAATTGTCTCTTTTTTTTCCAAATCCCTTTTTTTTTTTGGTTTTTTTGTTCTTTTTTTTTTTTCGCCTCCCGACTCAAACCTTAGCACCTCACCCTCAGCCACAATTCATAACCTCACCGAAATTCCTGTATTCACGCCTTCCATTAAGCAGTCTTTTCGGGGGGCTCGTTTGAAGTATAAATAGGTGATACCCGCCCCCTCTCACTCTGGTTGTCCTCGCGTGCGAATTGACGGACGGGGAGAGGCCTGAAAGGCAAGACTGGCGGCCAATGGCCATAGCCGAGTGTGTAACCCTCTAGCCATTTCATTTTGAGGTACAATGTGAGGCTGTGGCTAATCTAATTAGTTAGTATGAAGAAGTAGAAAGGAGTATCATTAATTGCTACCCAAGCTAATCAACGACTCTAGAACTGCTTGAGGAGCGGGCACGGACTTTAAGACCCGACCTTGTGTCTTAAATATAGAACTAATCCTTTTGGGTCGCCGAGTTTTGTTCCTACAGAACTTGTTATGAGGTGAGGGCAACGTTTCAGCGTAATTCGGACAAAAATGGTTATACCAGGTTGAGAGCCTTTGGTTTACAGGGTACCCATTCCTGTATGGAAAGCTTGAATACAGCACGGTGTAGGTGTCTATCCGCATCAAACGCAATCACTCATCACGTCTGCATGTGAATTGAATACCTATGTACTAACCTCATGATTCCATCAGGCTGCGTGCAGTTATGCGTCTCCCTCCAGATCCCTGCCCTTCCACCTTCGTTGTTCGACTACTTGAAATCGTGCAGTCCTCCCTCTTGTTAAACTTTTTTCCTCACCTTTTACCTCTACTTTGTAGTATTTAGCTCAACACGCTTGATTTGCTACACGAGACACCTGCGACGGTCCCAGTACTCGAATTGATCAACCTGCGATTGTGGACGACAAAGCAAATTACACCATGGAGGACCATGCGGAGAGTAAAGACATGAAAGGCGACCTCAACAGAGAGGTTTCAGCAACTGGAGATATCATTCTCGTCGTCGGGACTCCTGATTCCGAAGAACCACAACTCCGTATTAAAGTTCAGTCGACCATCCTTCGAGAAGCGTCTACAGTCTTCAAGGCAATGCTTTCCCCGCCTTGGGTTGAAAGTCGGGCAATTTCTGCCGAGAATCCGAAAGAGATTCAACTCCCGGAAGATGAACCTAAAGCCATGGAGATTGTTTGTCTAGCATTACATTTCCGCAGCAACCTTATGAACCCTCATTGGCTTGAGGAAAAAGGTGGACAAAGAATGCTCGATGTTGCCATTCTTATCGACAAGTACGACTTGAAGGCATCGATGAAGCTTATTACCGACACGTGGTTTCGGCAGTCCATGGGGTTTATTATGGAGGAGTCAGTATACCGTACGGCCGCAGCCTGGATTCTCGAAGAGGAGGAATTCTTTGCGCAATATAGTTGGATAGTCATGATCACCTATCCAGGCTCCTACGCCAAACTTCTTTCCGACGCCCCCCTTAGGGAAATATTGCCTCCCCGAATATTCTGTGAGTAATCTCTCCACGGATCCCACTTTTCAGGGGAAGATTAAAGAAGTTTCTAATAGTGAGCGGTCCGCAGTCCAGCTAGCAGACCGATCGTCCAATCTTCGAATACGTTTTCTCGATTCAGTATGCCGTGAAGCTGGTTTGAGTGGATGTACTGATGCTGGCGATAGTGTCAGAAATTGCACATGCGAATGGAGGAAGTCTCTTCAGCGTCACTTTCGACAAACTTGGCAGCATCTCAGACAACACTTTGCAGGTCAAGAGCCCACTGGTTCGATCCTCTCGATCATAGACGAGTTGATGCCGCTTGTCGAAGAACAAAAGATTTTCCAGAAGTCCTGGTGCACCGAGATCAATCGGATGCACAACGAGATCTGGGATACACACCTCCGCAAATATGACGTTAAGAGCGGTTCTACCATCTGCTCCAGGCTTCCGGAGTGGATGGAAAGAGAGACAAGCCTTTGCCTTCGGTGTCTCCGAGAGGATGAATCGCGTGGAGACTACAGGTACTATACGAACAATCTCCTTTGCGAGCACTCCAAAACAAGACAGCTGGGATCTAACGGTTCCGCGATGAACCTGTTGGGCAAGCGAGATACACAGGACGATGACAGAGATGGCAGCGCTTCTGCATGATTTCCCTTGCTTGGTATGATAGTTTTGTAGGGGTCAATAGGGATGCCTTGTGCATGGCCGATCCATGGACAGGTAACTAGAGGTAGATTCAACCTAGCATACTCTCCGTTGACCTGGCTATCAACCCTCTCATCTTGCCCGCTCAAGCAATGACTCTCTGTTGGTGATGGCAATCCCTCTAAGCTCCAGGATAAATGTCTCCAAGCTAACTCCCTCCTAAGCTGATGCCGGTATGCCGCAAGCGACCGACTGCCACATGCAAAGCCCGTACTACCTACGAGCATCATACTTCCACGTCGTACTCGAGAACAGTACAGTCACGCCCCATTCCCCAACATAATGATCGGCCACTTTCGCAATTCCATGCCTCTTCAACATTCGTTCTTCACCCAACTACCACGCCCACTCGTATCAGCAACGAGTATTCCACCAGTGCGGGAATCACACAAATCGCGCTGGAGGGAAATCGAGCCGCTCAAGTTTAAGCTGCTTTACTTCTTCACCATGAACACCATCCCTTGCTTTCTAGACCAATGGCTATCTCTCCCAAAGTACCTATCAATGAGCCCTTCAAGGTACAGCCACAACCTTTTCGAGGTCCCTCACAGTGATCCGATAACCAATGAAACTGCCTTGAACCTATTCATCGACATCATACTCGAAGGTAGCATGAAGCATTACAGTGTATTGCTCCTCGGGCCTAACTTGCCCTAGAGCGCAGTCGAACTCAGCAGGGGGATCGGTGAAAGATGTTTCAATACCGATGGTTACTCTTCGTGGTTCCTCTGTGGTACCAAGATTGATCACCTTTTGGCGACCGTACTCCGCCCCTTTATTGAGAAGGTGGGTTGATTGTTGGCCGTGGCCAGGAAAGAGAACATGGCGAGGGACATGATTTTGCTGAGACAGGCTGCCAATCTCTGGGAGGTCATCCTGCCCTAGAATAAATGCTTGAGGAAAAATGGCTTCCAACCTGCGTGGGAATTTGATGATGACGAATAACTGCAAATTCCACAGCCGGAACTCAGGCCTCTTGTGACTTAAAATAACCAGAGCACACGCAATCTCATAGGATCCTTGCTGGTAATGATCAGTTACTGGGGGAAAGAACAACGACCTGGAGGCATCCCAGTGTGTATGGGGAAGTGGATGGATAACGTTAAGCCGTAGATCCAACGAAGCCCTTATTGATACTGTTCCCTCAAACATACTCTCTAGGTCCAGCAGAGCCTTGTGGTCCATAAGGATGGTGTTCGTGATGCTGGTCCCGGACTCTGCAAGGTATCGTTGGTTCTTCATGATTCTTACACCCTGCCGAATGTAGAGTCCTGGGCCGACTTTCTCGACCAAAACAGCAAATGCTCCTATGCTTGATAGGCCTACAAATATGGTGTAGAACGCTGGTTTCGGTTCCCGTCTGTCCGCTGAGTCAAAAATTTGGATCACCGCCATGTTTGCGCGAATATTCAATCCCCTGTTAGTCAAAGTGAACTCCGGGATGACCTGACATCCTGGTGGAAACCTATATTCCTTGATAAACTTTGCTCCCTCTGCCCGTTCCATACACTCCCACATTAACCCAAAGTCTGCTGGTGATTGGGCAAGAAGGCCCAGATACGGACGCTCCGTCAAGCATTCCTTCTTGGCAGGTTCAATATTGAGAGGTATGCCCCAAGCGAAAATTGATAAATCGTTACTACGCTTGATGATCTCTTCTTGGAGTCTGCGGAAGGCATTTTCACCTTCTCCGTATATAAGAGGCATGTTGACCTCGAATATGCCGAGAAGGCAGTAAGCTTTGTCTTCAGGACGGGTCGTTTCACGAGACGAAGCCCAGAGCATTCGCTCGGCAATCATAAAGTTACCCACTGGCTGAGAACCGGAAAGAACGAACTCCGAAATACTCGTGATGCGGGCGATGATTTCGAGAATATCCTTGTCCCCTTTCTCCCCAATCACGTTCCAGGTTCTGTCAAAGAGTATCACAGTCTTGGGAGCAATGAGTTCCTGCAAAGTGAACCCTCGTGTGAACCAGCGGCATTTCTCGAGTGCATCTTGCGGCAGCGATCCGGGGGTAAAATCGACAAGATAGGCGTAACATTCGTGGGAATTTTAGTACCAGCTGTACATGGAGTTGATGCTCTCCGTGAGTTCGGCGCTGCTTGACTTGTCGATGCAACAGGTGTCAATCCAGGCCCATTGCTGACCCCTCGATTGTGCCATTTTGCAGGTATCCTGTATCTTCTTGTATCCAGTCTTTACCATGGTCGACGGCAACTTGGAAACCATCTCCTGAAAGGTGATTTCGTCTTTGTCCCATGTGTGCGAAAGTATCACGTAGGACGGAGCTTGCGACTCGAAGAACTCGTGGAGCTCGAGCGTCTCGGTGTTGACCAATCTCATCGTGGTTCTCGTGTGCTTGGATTTGCGTATAATGCTGGCCTCGGCTTTTGTCGTGCGTCTGAGTGTGTAGTTTCCGTCGTTGACTTGAGGAAGTAGATGACGGTGACTCTAACAACGGCGTAGCGGCTGGTGTTCGAAAGTCGAGCGGAGGAGAGGAACGCAGGACAGGCTGGAGGCGGGGTTCGCTTCCTATGAATGGTTTGGAGAGTCAGCCACCACCGTCTGCTCGAGAACGACAGCGTCGTATTGGGCCTGAATCGTCAGCGGGGTAAAGCATATGGTAGTTCTCCGATTACCCCCATGATTGGGCACTCGCTGGCTCTTCTGTTTCAGTCGGGTTGGGGATGGTCGGAGGCCGGACTTGTATTGGTGGAAGGTGGTTACTGACAGCCATTTGCAGACGCCTTCGGGACAACTGACTTAGGTGTTGATCAAACAAGTTGCCCAGTGTCGTTTTGGCTTGGTCGGATCAGATGGCTTAGATACCTGTCAATCCTGACTGCGGCAAGCTTAGCAGACAACAAGATGGTGCGATAACTGCCTTGGGTGTTCAACGGGCAGGCAAACAGAGGGCCTACAAGGTATGGCCGAGCACATGCCCACCCGCCCTACCGCCGTCTTTCGGGTCGGGTGTCACTGGTCACCCCCCTGACCCTCTTCATGACAGATGAACCAACCCTCCCTCCATTCTGATGAACGTCGAGCGGCTGCATGGGCTGGGAGACACATTGGTGAAGCATAACACCATTCGCTTGTTCACAACATATCCTCTTTTAATGATGCCTTCATCGAGCCCTCAAGACCTTACATTTTATAACAAATGCGCAATCACCAGCGGCATGGCAGTGCTCGATTTATCTGCGGCTTCGTTCTTGACGGACAAGCGAGGACCAACAACACCATTGCAAACGAGTTCTCTGACAACCGCTTCTCAGCATCTCAAGTCTGATTATGCAACGAGCCATGATCTGTTCGATCGACAACCGCAAGGACAGTCCCGTACGGAAACCACAGTGATGGTGTCGTGTCAGCCCCATTGGTCAATGGCCTCCAGTCACTTCTTGTGTTCTGCCATACAAGTTATGATGGTCTAGATCGCATATATATCCCCAAACAACCCATCCCACTCAAACTCCCGATACAGGGCACTGCCATTTTCCACTGTGAACACACCAATAACGCACTCAATAGCCTTGACAACTCCCGGTCGCGTACTTCAGCTTTTCACTGTCTCCATCAGAAAACAGGACAATGTCTTCCACAACCACCAACACCAGTCTTTTCGGAGGGTCCTCAACGTCTTCCAACAGCTCCTTCGCTTCTACCAGTGCTAGCAGCTCGACAACTACCAGCAGTACTAGCACAACATCCTCGGGTACGACATCTACTGGGGCAGATAGTTCCGGGACGAGCACGCCAAGCAGTAGCTCCACTTCTTACAACACTCCCACGGACAAGTCGGGGGTTTCTAACCCTTGTTCCTATCCGGGACGGTTCTCTTAGGTTAATGGATTGATGGTTCGTGAATGATGTACAGGCCGCGAGGGCAGTAGATTGGTAAGAAGGACGATGGTGGAAGAAGTTGGGAAGATGAAGCGAGAGCGATGCGGCGATGATGATGAGAGTATGGTTCTGCGGAGTGACTGAGATCATGAGAAAGGGTCGGGGGGAGGTATGAGTCGAATGGCTACGGACACATAAGTACATGGAATTTATCTGTGTGTCACAACCCATCCCAGTGTTGCGTGAAGATACCGGCTCCCACGGGTATTAGTCCTTCATTCTAACAAGATAATCCCACATAGTAGAGACACATGCTGGCCTCCACCATCGAGGAAGACATAGTAAACTTGTAGTTAAAACGGCTGGATATGTTGATCAGAGGTCTTGAGCTAACAGACAAGTCACGCAAAGAAGGAAGTGGTTACCACGAGGAGGAGCCGGGCGACATGGGGAAGGAAGTAAGCAGTAAAGGAAGGAAGATAGTTTCATCAACCCAGACCAGAACTACCTACCTAGGTAGGTAATTGGAAGGTTTGTTGAGCACCAAGGGACTCGGTTATGTATGATCGATATCTAGACATTAGGGTTGGAACATCACATTTCTCTCTAAATCTCAACACACAATCCCTCTTGGTGAACTCATTTTAGTCCCATTCTGGACACAATTCAACAGCATCATTGGATTACGACCTGTCTCCTTCCAAGTTATTCTCTTGTCCATCCTTCGACCCAACTAATCTCGACCTCATCTATACCACCCGACCCAACATGGATGAGAATGAGCAATCTCGCAAGGACACCTTCAGAGCCCTCGCGTACGCCCTGCGTGTCGGAGACCTCCTCACCATCCTTCGACTCTGCAACTCATACGAGCATCCCATCTCTTTCACCACAACGTCCATCTCTCCTCACTTGCCAATAGGACGCTCTGTCACTGAGCCTGTCCAGTGCCGCCCCCTCGGCGTCGCCTCCATGTTCTCGCACCCCCATGTTGTCGCCCAATTGCTCTCCATGCCCGAAGTTCTCACCCACATTGACGACCCTGTCTTTAACCTCTGCAAATGCCCCTTCCAACCTGTCGACCCTCATGCCCTAGCTGATTACGGCGTGTCGGATGATCCAGGGCACTGGACCGCTTTGCACTTGGCCATTTGCCAGGGAAAAGACAACGTGCACAACGACGGTTCACGCATCAGACCGCCAGACCGCGAGCCCTCGCTACAAATCGTGAAGGATTTGCTAAATGCAGGAGCGTCCCTCACCGTCTCAGCGTACCCATCCCACCAGGCAAAGATCACGATCCTCCATACCGCAGCACTAAAAGGCCGAGTCGATGTCCTCTCTTACGTCCTCTCCCCCGATTTTTCCCGCAAAGAGGAAGTAAACATCAACGCCCGCGACCACGAAGGCCGCACACCGCTCCACTATGCCGCCCTCCGCTACTCCTCCTCCTCCTCCTTCCTCAACGATGACGAGGGGGACGATCTCCCCTGTATCAAAGTCCTCTTATCAGCCGGGGCGAACCCCGAAATCCGCGCCGACTACTGCCAAACTCCCTTCACCACCGCCCTCAACTTCGGCTGCCTTTCGTCTGCCAAGCTCCTCCTCCTCAAGGGGGGAGCCAAACACCAATTCCGCTTTTCGTGCCTCCACACCGACAAGCTTTGCTACCCTTTGCAAGTGCTCGCGTACTCATACGAGACTTTCTTCCCCAACTCCACACCTGCCCCGTACATGGGACAGCGCCTGGGACCGGTGACCCGACCCACGTGGGAAGCGCAGCGCGCCGACTTGGTCAACACCATCATCCACCTTTCACCACCCGATCGTGCCTCTTCTCTCATCGACTGCGGCCGTCTCGAATCCATCAACAACATCGACGCGGACGAAGTCCAAGTTCTGCACCCCCTGACCCTCGCCGCAGCCGACGGTAGTAATCCCGCTACTGCTCTCTCCTTCTTTCTCAATCAAGGCGCGGACCCCAACGCCCGCTCAGGGTACAACACGGGGCGATGGACGACCGCACTACATGAAGCCATCCTGTCCACGCCGCGTTGGGGAACGCTGATGGGGCTAAAGTTCCACCCGGACTACGACGCCGAGTCGGGCCGGATCTATGCCATTGGACCAGACGCGAACGTGGTTGGCGAAGCCAATGCAATCACACCGCGAATCGGCACGCCCACGCAGTTGCACGAATGGACAGCCATTTTGAAATGTGTCGTGTTGGCGATGCGGGGCGCGAAGATTCGCACGCCAAACTCGGAAGGCCAGACGGTATTGGACCTGGCTATTCGTCGCTCGGAAGCAGAGGAAAGTTTCTATAAGACCGACGAAGAAGGGGTGCGCTATAGATTCTGTCCTTACAAATTCGTCGGCTCGTGGTTGTTTAGTTTGATACGGCCCTACAAGGATCCGCCAAACCCGCTGCTGGATGGCGAGGATAGGAGGTATTTGGCTTGGAAACTAAGGGAGGTGGTTGTGAGGAACCCGCAGTTGGCGTATAAGATGGTGGCTGCTGGGGTGGATCTCGCGGTTCTGAAGGAGGAGAGGCACGAGGTATGGAGGGAGGCGAATAGGGCGAGACTAAACCGGACAATGAGCGAGGGGCGTGTTGACCCTTCTTACGCGATGAATTTTATAGAACTGCTTGTGAACGAGATGAACGGGGACTTGGAAGCTGCTGTGTATAGAGCCCATGAGCTAGGTATGTTGTAGTAGAGGTTGATGGCGTGGTTGTGAAGCCTCAGGTGGAATTCGGGTTGGATAGGGGAACAAAGCCAGCACAGTACGTTTAAGGTATTGGGTTTGGCATGGTTTTGCAGACCAGGAAAATGAAGAGCAAATGGAATGGAACTTGGTATCAATAGAGGTACCTGTGAGGATTCCGCTTAAAGAACACACATGCCATTCCTTCGTTATAAACTTTTTTGTACCCATCCTAGAATCTACGCCTACTACATTTCCACTCGTTTTCAATGCCCGCCACCTTGGTCATTTGGCTGAATGATTGGGTCACCCGGCCAAGAGAATCCCCATGTAATTCTATGCCTCCTGTGACTTAAATGTGGTAATGTTTCATGGTGTTTGTGTAAGCTGAAAAGCCCAGCTTGCATTGTTTTCTATTCGGCTTGACTACCCGGTCTACCACTGATGAACATCACCCAATACACGTGCTTCGAAACCACAAGAACAGCCAAACAAAGACCGCCATCGCCAATATCTTCAGTTGGATACTTGGTACAGACTTAAACCATCTCAGAACTTTGCCCAGAGTGCATGACAGAGGAAACATCAAATGTTTATGATCTGAGAGTGGTGTCAAGTGCAACGGGTGTCGATTTGAATGTCGTCAATCGAGATGGTGCTGCCTGATCGACATCACTGAGAGTTGGTGTTCGACGTGTCGGCAGGCGGAGTCGTGTACTTGATTGACGGACCAGAAAAGATGCCGTTCCACACAATAGAGTCAGTCGTCGGCTCGTTTACATTTGTCGAGTCATCCAATCCGCGAAGTTCCAGCGTTAGGACGGTTCCAGGGATCGGGCATTTGGTATTGGGCCCAACCAAAAACGCATCGCCTGTAGGCCCAAGAATTACGGCAAGGTCGGAGAGTTTGGCTTGGTAGGTGCCAATCACAGTCTGCTCGGTCGCCGGGATGATCGGGGGCTCGTCGGTCGGGCATGATGTGGTCGGGGTTCCGTTCTGCAGCAGAGTGAATCTGCCCGAGCCGGTAATAGTGCTGGTGTTGCCGAGGAAGAAGATGAACTGGCAGTTCTTGTCGAGGACGTCGAGCGGGAAAGTGAAAGTGACTTGGGTTCTGGCGTCGGTTACAGTCTGTGCTTCTGGTTCTAGGGTAGGGTCGGTGAGATACTCGATGCGCCCGCCTGATGCAGAGCAATCCGCCTGGCGGTTGAGCGCGTTGTATTGAATGGTTGTGGTGGGCAGGAGGTAATTGACCGTGTTGACCAAGCCGGGGTAACCGGGGATCGGACGGGGAATGGTGAGTGGAGGAGGGTAGTAGGCGTAGGGGTAGTAGTAGTTGTAGGGATAGTCTCCGGTGATGGCATCGAGCTCTCCAAGGATGTACTCGAGGGGCATGATGCTGGTATCGCCGATATCGATACCGCCCCATGGGCGGTTTCCGGCGCCCAGAGTTTCAAGCTCAGGCCAGGTGACGGAACCAGTGTCGAGCCACTGGGCCTGGACGGAGGCAAGAGCACCCGCGAGAGCGAGAGCTGCGCTGTTCTTCATGGCGATATGTGGGCGTCGGGGTTGCTGTTGAAAGAAAGTTGAGCTTGAGCACCGGTAGGGTTCAACCAGTTCAACCGGGACCCGCGAAGATCAAAACAAGATGGTGAGTTGGATGGAGTCTGTCCAACGATACTTATACCCATATTTCGAACTGTAATCGGCAATACAATTCCTGAGCAACAAGAGCCACGACTAGGCCCGCGTTCCAGCCGGACGTGTAGAGACATCCATCCCACTGTGATGCCCATTGTTGTTCATTGAGCCCATGCCTGGGTAAAGGCTGGATTAATTTTGAGACATTGCTTCGCTGTTAGTCAGGGACAGATGGATTCCAGCTCCTTTATCTCTTCAGTATAAGCTGTTTCTCAGACATTCTTTACCGTGGTGAAGGGTGAGAATGTGCATCAGGAAACATTCCAGTACTGTCAGAATGCTGTACATTCCTTCCCCAGGAAAGGACCATGCCCCGAATGGCATGCTTCAACTATGCCGACTGCCGTAATTTGATTTTCGACACATATTTGGTTCATACCCCAGGCTGCGTCTTGTTCCACTCCTCAAAGAACTGATGGGCGTAGTCAGGCATGCACTTGACCTTTTCGGGCGGGCTTGCCTGCCACTGGATGGCATCGTCCTTATGACCCTCTGCCCCAACCAAATGGCTCGTGAAGCCCTTGGCCTCCTTGATCTGCTTTCCCTTCTCGTCTGAGTACTCCAGATTGACAGTCGGTACAACAGCGATCTTGCCATATCCATGCCACCATAGGTCTTTGCATAGAAGTTGCGGTTCTCCCTGTAAGCATTCACCCTCTCTTGGTCCCCGAAACCTGATCTTGTTCTCAAGGAAGGGTTTTGCCGTGAAAGCCGTGGCCCCATTCCAACACGAGAACACTTGGAATGGTTGCTTGGCGGAGAACCGCTGTCGCGCTGTCGGCTCATTCCAAAAGAGGTTCCAGGCAGAGTTCCAGTTGCCATCGGGTGGAATCTCAAAGAACGAGTCCCCTGCGACAAGCGTCCGTGCGACCCAAACATCATAGAAGGTGGGATCCCGCCCGGCGTATGTCCAATCCAGAGCACACGTCATGTCCGCACCAAGAAAATGCCGCTGATGTACCAGCTCGAGTATATCATCCGGGCAGATGGCGACATCATTGAGAAAGACCACGGTTGTGTTTGTTCCGTTATTATACAGGTGCGCATTCTTGGGGTCGAGCATAGGTTCTAGTGCTAGGTTTCGCAGTTTGGCGAGATTATCGATGCGATGGCCTTGCTTTGGGTTCACATCACTCGAAATGAAGTGATATCTCGTGTGAAGAGCATCCAGCTCCGAACGAAGTGCCTCGAGGACTTCGCCCGTTCCATCGTTTGAATTACCTTCGATTATAGACAAGGCACAATGTTCGGGCCCGAGAAAACGAATAGCTTCGACTATGCTCCCCAAGAGACGAGGCAGAAGTGGAAGACGCCCGCGTATGTCGAGGGCGAAGAAGTACTGGATTGTCAAGGTGTTGGTCTCGCCTTCTCCATCTTGGGGTTTGAGATACTCGTAGCGGGAAGAGTTAAAGGAAGGGCATTGGAGGCGTTGGAGTGTCTTGTCATCGGGATGGATTATCGCATGGACGTAAGCGGTACGATTCGAGGGTTGAAGGACATCTGGTTTGCATGGATCATGTTAACGGTTGCATATATACCTCCTGGTTGGGCGACTGACAAGCAGAGACCAGTCATCATCTATAAAAACGCTTGTCATAGGCTGGGTATTTGCTTACCATTGCTAGACGTCTTGTTAGAGGCCGGCGTGATGGTGACTGGGGTTGGGGTTGCGGAAGGCACTCGAATGACTGAGACAGCGCTGTGTGTCGGTAAGGCCTTGCCAGGAGTGCCTGAGACCCAGAAATGTGTCCCGCTGCTGTTGTGGTCGTGCCCGCTGCCGAGGCCCGGAAATGATGATGGCGGTGTATGCACGTTGGATAGCTGGTCATGGCCGAGATACCAGTAGAGACTGAGGATGATGAACAGACAGAAGGCAGCCTGCCAAGCAAAGAGAACTGCCCGACTCATGGCCAAATGCAGTGCCCAACGCTTTTATTGGGCTGTTGGTTTTCGCAGTGCTTGGTCTCGCGCTATTCTGACAGGCTTCTGCCTGCAATGACTTGCATCTGAATATCGCGCCAACGGAGAGCGGGCCACTCACAAGAGGAGAAGCGCTTGTCGCGGATGACTCTGTTCAGTATGACTTCGAGACTAGATTAGCCGCGCTTACTTCAAGCAGAACGTTGTAGGGAGACCAAGTAATTTGATTTGTAGCTCTCAACGAAGGCAAGTATGTTGCGAAGGAGGAATTCCCAGGTCTTCACCCGAAGACGGGAAACCGTAAAGAAAAACATTTCCAGTTCTGAGAGATCATGATCATCAGCGCTCATGAGTAGCATTGAGGATTTCCGAAGTTGGATGACGATGCAACAAAAAAAAAAAAAAACCGAAATCGAAACGAGCAAACATCGCAGGGAGAAGAAACGCGAGGATACATCGCAGCGTTGCCGTCAGCGGATAACAGAGCCGCGGTGGCCGGTTGGCTTCAGTGATTAACCGCCCTTGGCAGTGCCAGCCATCAGGTAGCGACCGCCAGGGGCATTGGCCCAATCGGACCCCCTGTAGAGGTACGGTATTTAGAGTGTACACTAGGTCTGCAGGTGCTACCTTACTGCCGTGGCGCACGTTCCGGGGCATGAAGACACTAACAATTTCCGCTCAGGGCATGTATGCCCGCTTGCACCAGCGGAGCACTTTCCACCAAGCCTCCCCTCGGCGAATGTCACCGTCCCTTCAGGTGCTCCCAAAACATCGACGGCATGGCGGATGGAGACTGAATCGGGCTGCCAAAGCCCTGATCTTCGAGATTGTGCCCGAAAGCTATGTTACAACGGCGGCAAGAAAATAAGACACAGCAAACACCCAGGAATGGAACCTCAAAGTTTACCATAGGTATGAAACAGCGCCATGGTACCTGGCCACATAGCCCGCCCAAGTGCCCCAGGGCCACAACCGGCAGCACTTCGTAATATGGTCTTTGGCAGGTTGGCAAACAGCACAGTTCCCGTGACCTCTTTCGCTGGTAGTACTTTTTTATGTCTTTGTCCTTCTTCTCTTTTTCGCCAACTCCCTTCTACGTAAGCACGGCGTCTGCCTCATTGCTGGCCGTCCGGGGTTTGTCTAGTTTCTCGCTTCTCCTTCAATTCGTCAACACATGTCTGATACGCCCCTAGTACCAATGTTTCATTGTGGAACTGTCTTCGGGGCTGACATATTGGAAGCGGCAGCAGAGAGAGGGTTTCCGGCTACGGTACCTAAGTACAAGAGGCGCTCACGGCATTGACAAACGATACTAGTTGCGTTTAGAGCTGTGGAAGCGGAAATACCCACTGTTCGCATTTCACTTTGGGAGGGCATGTACCGTTGTGGCGCACCACAAAGTGTATCCTGGCATTCTTCGAAGAATTTAGGATCATGCATATATGCTTCTAGTCACGACTTTTGTTCAGTTCGTTGTGGCAAGAAATAACAAGTGTCGCGCCGCACTTCAAGTGGGATTCCAAAAAATGCGCCGGAAAGAAGGCATGGTAGAGATGAAAAGAAAAATAGCTTATATGTTTAGTTTCGTGGAAAATTGACAATAATCACCAAAAGCGCCAGTGGTTTAGTGGTAAAATCCATCGTTGCCATCGATGGGCCCCGCGTTCGATTCGCGGCTGGCGCATTTCCTTTTTCACTTTTTTCCATCCTCTTTCGTTGGAGGTGCACGGGCCACTACCCTTTTGAGTTCTCGCTCGTCCGTCCACTGTTTACTTTTACACCTGACGGACACTCGCTTAGTAGACGACCTCAGGTATAAATGGTTAACTTGACGGCACCTATAATACTGTTTCTGCTCATACACTATCCCGTGCCAGTCTTATTTTTCCGTCAAGCAAGTCGTAATGTGGAGAAAGTGTCTAGTGTCTGGCATATGTTTCGGGCGTTATGCGACAGAGTTTCCCAGCTTCCGCTCCATGTCATATATCGAAGCTAGAACTCCCACAGTCATACGGGACGTAGCTTAGCATCCCCTTTCTTGTCAAGAGCTATGATAGATAGGTTTAATCGCTTTCTCTGACTAGTCTCCAGATATCATAATGCTAATGGGAGGCATCACGCGACAGACTCTTGACGTTGCATCATCGCTTGCAGTCTCTTCTTGCCGCAATACTCGTCCATATTGGCTGGAGCTTCGTCACTCCGATCATCGGAGTTCGGTAGTCATAATCTGATACTCCCCTTTCTGCCTACTTACTATCTCCACTTGCTGCTCCTCTGATGACATGTTCGTCCCAACTTTGATACATCGGACAGCCCTATTTGAGTCACGTTCAGCCCTAAAATCAGGTACCCGTCAGGGTCCCCGTTCAACAGCTGTCAAACACTTGTTGCCTTGCTCCTTGGCGCGTCGTGAACTGTGTTTCATCCGTCCCAAAATGGATGTTCAATCTAGCATTGTCTTTTCATTCGCTCTCCAGTGGAAAGTTCTAAACAAAAACACACACACCGTGCGCAAGTTGAGTAAGATATTTGTCCCGGAACAACCCAACACCGTCCTTATTCGGTGTCGTTGTGGCACGTCCGAGTTACTACAGCAACTACATCCTCGTGGTGGACTTCAACTGAAAACTCGTCTTGGAGCAAGTTTGAATCCTCACTAAAAACTTCGTCAACCATCAACTATTGGCATCGTCACTTCACCTTCTGTAACTACAAGAAGTTGTCGCGATGTACCAGTACAACAACCCCATTCCCAACCACGTCCTGTGGCCGGGATGGGTCGATCCGCACGCTACCCTCATGGCTGAGCCCACAGGCATGCAATTATCTCCTTACCAAGCCAGCGAGGAAGATCTAGACAAGAAAGGAAAGAGTAAGTATCCCCAACTTCGATCATCTCTGTTTCCCACTGCCGCTGTACGGAGTGAAAGAAGACACAAGGAGTAAACGATACTAACAAACCCCATCAGGATCACCCCCAGACTCCATCGCTTTCATCGCCTCTAACGGCGTCGGCGTCCCCAGATGTATTGGCCTCGCCCTCGCCGCCGCTGCTGCCGACCCCTACGCCTGTCTCACCAGCCCACTCATTCGTCCTGCCTACCCTCGCTTAGCCCCCCTCGACTTGCCCGACTTCTTACTCCGCGACCACCACCACCACCTGCGTCTCCCCCAGTCCGAGACCACCGAATCCTGGGACATGGTCGTCATCGGCCCCGTCTCCTCCGGCTTCTGCTACGCCATGGGCTGGCTCGAGCGCATCGAGGGTCCCGACGCCATCAGGTCATGGTTCCGCAAGCGCATGGGCCATCGGTACTTCAGCTGGAGTGCATGGCAGGAGGCCCCCATCCTAGACGGCAGAGCGACGTATGAGATCGAGGCAAGTGTTCCTGGGATGCGGTACATTGTTCTGTTGTGCGGAAATCGCGAGACGGCGTTGGCGGCCGAGAGAATGTTTCGGTATACGGATTTGACGGTCGGAGTGAAGGACCCAAAGTGTCCGTGGGGCGGGATGCCGGATCAGAGGGGCAAGAAGAAATTGGTGACGAGCTTCAAGGTTGAGTGGGAGGGGTATGAAGATTGGTGGGAGCCGCGGAGGTGGGATCAGAATGGCGATCCGATCCCGCCGGACGGTGAGAAGGAGAGGGAGTTGAGGGATGCGGTGTATCCGAGAATGAAGGGGACGGAGCCAGAGGAGAGGGTGTTTTGTTGGCCGATGAGGTTGGGGAAGCCGTATGGTGCCTATTGGCAGTCCATTTAAAGGGTTTGTGCACTTGTGCTTTGTTGGGGCAGTGGCAACCTCCTGCAGCTCGCTTAGCTACATGTTGGGACGCTTGGACTGCGTTGCTTGAGACAGTTGTGTGGAGGACCATTGCATGGAGAAGCATTAGCGAATGCATAATTGCATGATGGGAAAGTTAATAGCGTGGCGTCTTGGAGCATCTTCTTCAAAGGATATGTTGGGATGAGACTCTTGCATCACAGGAACAAAGTTGTTTGACAGGATCAGACATGCGTCTGGTTGTGGACGTGGAGAGAGAAGGTGGCCTCTTGCATCACTCATTCTTTCTGTTGGTTATTTGGCCAGTTATTGCTCAGCTTCAGTGATTCACCAGACCGCCTCTCCATCAAATGGCAGGACTCTCAAAGGCAACTGCTTTGTAGGCTTGGAAGCCTTTGGATGGTAACCGCGGGTGAGCGTAAGGAACCATCATAAAGACCATATTTTTTACCAAAGCTGAAGAAAGAATAGGACCTTTTCTTCATAGTTCGAAAGTCTAGTGCTAGAAATCTGAATGATATCCAACGCGTGCCACTATCTCTTCCCCCTTTGTTTTTACCATTCAACGTTGCAACCAAAAGTGCTGGACCTTGTCCTCCATATCAAAGATGGATTGGTAACCTAACAGTTAGTTCGCATATACCTCGGTCATTTTCTCCCACTGACTCCCACAGATTCTGGTCTATGATTGACAAAACCAGGCACAACCGTTGGATAAGGTACTCTACGATGACAATCCAACATCAATGCCCACGATCCTAAATGTGTTACATCCTAGGGATGACAGGGTTACTGTTCCAATGCCAGCCAAAAATATTCTTCATGTTGCCATTCCAGCATCCGAGTGCGACCTTCTGGTGCAGCCTAATTCACTAAGACGCTTTGATTGGACCTGAGGAAGAAGATGGAAATGATGCTGGACACGGCCCATATGGCTGCGGCCGCATATCTCGTCAAAGCCGTGGACATGTTCCCGATCTTCACTTTGGAACTCCTAAACGTTCACAGGTGACTTTGTTCTCAAGTCTATGGCAAAATGGATGAGATCCCTTTCAAATGATGTGCAAAAGTGGCACAGGCGTGATATTCAGAGAATCTAACACGACAAGTTGTTGCTCTCAAGCTAATTCCCTCTAACCGGTATTATCTCTGACACAAGTTGGCGCTTTGATACGATGACGTACGAAATTAACCTGGAGCTTCCCAATAAATTTGTGTCAACGGAACAAAACTTAGTACCTTCACTGAGATAGGCTCACCGCGTTCAGATGGAGTCAGATCCTTGGGAAAGCTTCTAGATTGGATGCATTTCCTACCCCTTCCTCCTTGCTTAGATGACATGCGTATCTACCTCTACGGTATCGGCATGATTGTCAGTAGTACTGAATTTACCTTGCAATGAGTCTTTGATTCTTTGTCCACAGCAATGCTACCAATGGGTGACTGGTGTATGAAAACGCCTTAAAAGGCTGAACCGAGTCCCAGTCATTGTGGGCGAATGTTGGCTGCACGACCCATTTTGCTCAATGCACCACCCTTCAACCACCTACGCGCACCGGCCTATAGATTATTTGCAGATTGTAACCTTACTCAATGCTATTAGATGGTCAAACTCTTGCTTACACGATGTCACTAGATACAATCCAGCGTCGCAGATTCTTCTCGAGGTTAGAGGACCCTATGCCCGGAATACTAGGTACCTACCTAGGTAGTAACCTGAAAACTCAGCAGGGTCCAAACCTGGTGGCCTGATTCAGAGTTATTTCTCTTTTCTTCGCGAAGAAGAAAACTGTTAGCTTCAAGAGGCACCTTTGATGGGATGAAAGTCACTGAAATACTTACACAACAATCAAAAAGACTAACAGCTTTTAATCCATGGGTGATGCCATGTTTATGTGCAAGTTTGGTCGGACAGGGTGGTGCACGAAGTCAAAAGGTGCTACGTTGAGCGAAAGGAACAGTGCTGCGAGTCCAGCTCCTATTCTGCATCTCCAGTCAACAATGACTGACGGCTTTTGAAAAAAAAAAACTCAAAGAGAGAAGAAGATCAGATAATAAACTCTATACACCCTGTTTCGGATTTCGGTCGATATGTCCTTACCCTATAGTTTAGTTCTATAGTAGATAGTGTATGTGCATATGTCCGTATTGTTGAGTCCGCTTAATCCTCTTCGTTGCGATGAACTCTTGTTTCAGTTTCAGTGACGTTTCTATCTGTTGAAATCTCCTCTTATGATTGACTCTAGAGTCCTACTCATGATTCAATGAGTGACACCAAATACGTGTCTGGTCTTCAATGTAAAACTAATCTTGTGGACTGGGTTATTGTACAACTGCACAATAGATTGAACGAGTCGTCGAGACGAAATGGATATAAAGCCCTTTCCCTTTTTTCTTTCCTCCTCTTCGATATTTCCTTCTTCAGCCAGAGTTGAGCTCAGATTTTTTTTTTTCTTTCGATCAACAAAGACAGTTCCAAGTTTCAAAGATTCAAACAATCTCTACCTTACACAATTCGATTTAATCAGAACTTCCAGCATGAAAGACAAAAGAATCATCCACTCATTTCAACTCCCTACCTCTCTATATATCACCCCGGCCCAAACTTCTTTCCCAAAATCATCCAAGATGGATAACACCAACCTCCCCACCCAGTCTCCCAACTCTCCCGTCGAGTCTCGCGGCTCGATTTCATCTGAGGATGCACCAAGCGATGCCCTCGTTATCCTGGTGAGCCCAGCCCACGAAGAGATCCCCGTGGACGCCACGGGTCTCCGCGAAGCCTCGTCCATCTTTGCCGAGATCCTGGCGCCCTACGCCATGGAAATGCAAGGCATATTCTACCCCAGTTCTGGTTCTGCTTCCCCGCTTCCCCGGGAGAATGCTTTCCCTGATAATGACGCTTCCGCCCTGAAAGCAATTTTCCACGCGCTTGCTTTTCCCGGCCAATTCATTCGCCCTGCAACCCCTGCTGACCCTGTGCCTGGCCCGCGTCCCAGGGAATTCTTCAACCTTGCGGTGGCTATCAAGAAGTACGAGTTGGAAAGGAGCTTGTTCGTCGTTGGAGGCGGTTGTTGACAAGGTCAGGGCGAGCGGAACGGCCCAGGAGATGGTCTGGTTGGTCGCTGCTGCTTGGCAGCTAAGACAGAGAAGACGGTTTGCGGAGCTTGGCTTGGACCTGATGGTCAAGCATGAGGGCAGGCCTGGAAGCTACTTTGGGTTGTGCGAGCGGGATGGGGTCGTGCAGAGGGCGCTGCCTCTGAAGTTTTGGTGTTAGTCCATTCCCATAGATGTATCTCTGTGTCATTCATGTTATATTTGGTCAAAGCTAACCTTCTTTTGTTATGCTTTTGTAGGCCTAATCGGCGAGCGCGCGGCTCGTTCACACAAGCGAGTCGTTGACCTCGTTCGCTCGAGGGCCCAAGATGACGGTTGCGGCTGTTCGGCCGAGCGAGTTGCTGGGGGCGGCTGAGCCGCTGGCTGAGCAGGAGGCGGCTAGCGTTGCGGAGGAGTGTGATTGCCTGGGTGAGAGGGACTTGGGACCAGCGGCTGTCAAGGAGGAGTTGGAGAAGTTTAAGAGGGAGGCATGGATCTGTGTCGAGTGCGTGCGGATGGACGAGGGCTCTCATTCGGTTGACCACTCTGTCTACCACAGACTTGAGGTTGCGGCTGATATGGTGCAGTAATATGGAGACAAAGCAAAGGGAGCTGAGCGAGTTTGCGTGGGTTTGGCCTTGCTCCCAATTGTGACTCGCTTTGCGTTGATATGTTTACCCCCGAGCCCGCGAATTTGTCATCGTTCAGGCGCGTAATGCCACAAACGTTGATGTCACTGCCCTGAGTACAGGGCTGTCACGCCTCCTACTACCTACCTCTAGAGGTACAGAATGCTTGGTTGCGGGCCGGACCCACATAATGACTTTAGAGGTAGAATTCTGCGAAGGTGCCGGCATGTTGCTTTCTTCTACATTTGGCGTCTTTCATTTATCAACTACCACAACCAAACCGTCATTCGGACAACTCGGAGGAAGCACTTCATATTCGTCTAATCTCGTACTACATCATCAAACCACGGACTATCGGCACGAGCCATGGTCATAAATCATCATGATCGTCATGGAATTTGTCACCAGATCTGTCACGTCGGTACCCGCCACCCCATCCTCCTCTAGGAGCTGCACCCACCAAGACGCACACTTCCAGCATAGATCTCATAGCTATCAGCATTCGCCGCTGCCTGCGCAGCCGAGAGCCGCTTCGCCGCCGCCTGGCCGTACGCATAGTCATCTGTGCCGTACAGGTGCGTCATCTCGTGCAGGATACTGCCGGCCTTGTCATAGTCGTCGTCGGCGCAGGTGCTGGCGAACTCGGGGAAGCCCCAGAAGCCGTTGTTGGGGCAGGGAACGATGACGTTGGCGCTGGGGATCGTGTACAGCAGGGCGCTGCCGTCGGAGCAGCCGTTGTAGGTGTCGGTGCAGGAGATGGCGGGCGAAGTGGTCTGGACGTTCTTGACGTCGTTGTAGATGGAGCGCACCTTGGAAATCTGGGAGGTGGACCGGAACCAGGTGGTGAAGTAGTCCGCCGCCGAGCCAGCGGCCGTGTAGGCCGCGCCGGCCATGGAGATGGCGTCGGCGACACTGGTCCTGAGGGAGCTGGTCTGCGCGGCGGAGCAGGAGTGGTAGGTAACGGAGCGCCTGGCGATGCGGGAGGAGGGAGCTCCTGCTAGTCGCTGGGCGATGTGGTCACTTTTGGGGAGTAGGAACATGTTAGCTGGGGACGGGGCTTCATGAGTGACTGAGAGGAGGGTGGGTGGGCTTACTCGGCGGCTTTGCTCTGGTCGGGCGTGATGGTGTACGAGTCCGAGCTGACCTCGCAGAAGGAGAGGTCCTTGAGCGAGTCGGGCGCGGTCGTTCCCGTGACGTACTTGAAACCCTGGAGGGCCGAGATGTTGGCGCTCTTGACGCCGGAGAGCCTGTAGGTCTTGGCGGCGTTGACGGAGGCCGTGACGGACTCGCCGGGCTGAATGGTCTGGAACATGTCGGGAGAGACGCCGCTACGCTTGTAGTTGACGTAGGCGCCCTCGAAGGGAAGTGCATTGCCGGCTTATGGACATGTCAGCCATGATGCGTTGGGACAATGCTAAGGGGAGGGGGAACGGGGGCTTTGCTTACAGGCATCAGTCACGACGAGATCCTTGGTAGCGTGTTCGCTGAGCACCGTGTTGCCCTTGAAGACTGTGATGGGCTCGGCTCCGGTGTTGGTGACGGAGACTTGGGCAACGTGGTGGTCGGCGCCGACAATCTGGACAGAGAGGGGGCAAGCAGCCATGGCTGCGCCAGCCAGAGTGGCAACGGTAAGGACGTTGGAGATCATGGTGATGTGTGTCGAGACTGGATGGCTTGTCTGTGTGGGTGAAGAGGCCAAAGGGGGGAATGCATGAGTATAAGTAGGTATCCTAACGGGCACGACAAACTCGACCATCCCTCCTACCTAACCCCCGATATCGATCTCTCCTAGCCCGGCCAAACATAGCCCATTGTAGGAGCCTCGACCGATTACTACCACAACCTCCACAAGCATCCCCAAGTATCCTAGCCCGAGGGTCTCAAAGCGCTTGGACGACGAAACGGTTGCTGAAGGTCGCCAAGAGGAAAGTGTGATGCTATTCACAGTCAGGGGTATTAGCATCAACCTTCTAAATTAGGACTAGCTGGCACGTCGTCCTTATCGATATGTAATCTGTCCCGTCGAAAGACACCTTACTCTCTTGGCAAATCTACAAGATGATCACTATGCGACGCTGCTCAAAGATCATGCCAGGGTAACCAAGGCGCCATTTGTGGAGGTGCCAGTGGTGGAAATGCTAAAAGTGCCATGCTATTCACGGTCAGGGGTAGCATCAACCTTCTCGATTAGGACTAGCTGGCACGTTGCTGCAAATCAACCGAGCGAGAGCGCGCCGAAGGATGCCGAATACCCCGTTTGCCGATGATGCTATGTAAGATCCTCAGCCGATGTGATCTACTAGACGATTTAAGGAAGTTCCCAGATTTTGAAGAATATCAGCGAGGGTACCCTTTATCCGGTTGCGGGGACGCACAAGACTGTGACTTGGCCGGTATCGGTGGATAAGTTATGGGTAGTGAGGGAAACGGTTACACGGCGTCTTTGCTAGGGGATTAAGACTGGAGGATAACATCGTATGTAATGATGCTTGGCAATGAAGGTCCCATGGTGGTGTCTTTTCTGATGAGCCTCGTCCTGCGGGTGTGTTGATGCTGATTATACATAGTCGCATAGATTTCTTTTTAAATCTGGCGGTCATACTTCTTGTCCAGATTGAATTTATGGGTCCACTTGGTGCCGTCGTCATCCATAATGCCGGTCATGGCATCAGTGCCGGGAGTCCAGCTGCAGCGGGTCCTCCAGCAAGATTACACTACATACCAGTCGGGATTCCGGACATGATAACGGTGAGATAGTCAAGGAAAGGTACTACGTCGTCGTTAGGAACTTCCAATATTGTCGTCGGGTCCTCTAGCATTCCCACCGCAGCGCTGAGTGCCAAAGGGCAAGGGGGCAATTCAGCCGACTGTGCACCGAAAGGTGTCATGTGAGGGATCCATGTAGGCAACGTGAATGTTCATGTTGATATGGAACGTGATTATCCAAAACCAAGAACAACACTGTCTTGTGTTGCAGATACCCCCAGCACAAGAGAGGGGACTTCAAGGTATGTATTAGAGGCAAGACATCAGGTGGAGAGGAGCAGGTTGAGGCTCAGCTCTGTAGGAGTTACCCTTTCAACCAATCACACCGTTAAGGATGCAGACCTTCAACGAAGCCATGGGCATGCAGTGCCTCAAGTCAACAACAACGAAGGGTGTGGCTTGTGCGGCGATGCAGCTCAAGATTGCCAAGGCGCGCGGGGTTCCATGACAGCTCAACCTCATCACTGCCGAAGGTGCGTTTGTAGGTACCTACCTCTCGTCGGACCACGCCCTCACGGTATCTCCACGTTCCATAATGGAGGTATTTAGGTGTTGAAGCCATCACCAGCTCTTGGCATTCTTGGCATTGGTGGATACGATCCACACATGGCTACCCTGGATATAAGTCGGACTGACTTCATCCTCCTTCATCCTCCTTTTCTTTCCTTCTCTTCAATCAATCAAGACTTTCACCACCACATCGTCGTTCACCATGATCATTTCCCCCTCCGCATGGTTCAACAGGAGGCAGTGCTGCCTATCTCTACACTTAGCCAACTTTCACTTCTTTTCCTGGTTAGGTAGGCATCTAGACTGTAGCACCCATTCAACTACCTTACTTCTTCTCAAGGCCCAACTCCATCGACCATCCAGAATCTCCCTCCTCCCGCTATTAGTTCCCGAGTGACAAGGAACCTGATGGAAAACCTACCCTAACGTTCTATTACCCTTGGCCCTTCATTGATGATTACCAACAATTTTACAAACGGTTCGGCTTTGGCAGAGTCTTATCCTCCGGGGACATGTGTTAGGGCTAGAGACAGTCAGCGAGCACGAGAGGATGTGCCCTGGCTGTGTGTACAGAAACCGGGAGCTGGATCCTCAAGCTGTCCAGCAGGAGTTGGAAAGAATAAAGAAGGAGGTCAGGATCTTTTTGGATTGTCTGGGAAACCAGTCGAAATGGTGTGCAGTCATCTAGACTGATTCTCAACGCCTGCAAGGTACCTTGTGCCAGGATTGGTCAAGAGGGACTGCAACCGTTCCCTTTCGTAGTTCATAGCTCAACATACGAAGTCAAGATTCCATAGGTAGACAGCTAATAAAGGACGGAATGCAAGAGCAAACGACGGCGAACCACGGGTCATGAAGAAGTGAAAAGCTCTTCTTCCATTAATTACATCGCTCTCTACCACAGCGCAGATGCCCACTTGGAAGATCGAGACGTCAAAAGATGATGGCAACATCAAGCCTTGACGACCTGAACCTCCTCCCTGATACACATCTCCCCTCAATCTCCATCCGCCACCTCCATCTCTCCTCAACAAAGAATACGAAAAACTCCGTTGCGTTTGCCGATCTTTGGGCTTTTATCCCTTCATAGGTGTGCAACATTGAGGTGACTCTGTAGTCTGCGTCCAGTGCTTTCCTCCTTCGTCTTATCCTTCGATCTGTATCATCGTAAGCCAGATACCTGTCCAGGGCCCAAACATGTCCAACTACTCGTCAATCAGATCGTAAAGGGGACGAAGCCGGGGGTAACCTGGACGCAGCCTACAGAGCCGGGAAGGGATAAAAGCCCTTGGCGGGTCGGCAAACGCAACGGTCACCCCAGCACGCCATGCCTAGCGCCGATTCTCTGAAAGTTCATGTAACCTGAAGCTCGCTGAAGAGCCACCCCCTAGCAGGAGAGGAGGAGTCTCAGTGGATGTAGGAGGAATACTCCGACACCAACGTCAGTTGTTTTTTTGATATTGCTGCCACAACCATTAAGACTCCTCCTCTTCTGCGAGAGCGTGGAGATGGACAATCCAGCCCGATCCCGGATGTGCCCCAGTCCAACGCGCGTCCAGCAACTTCCAGCAAACCCCCTAGACATAATACCTAGTTTGTTGGTGTTTCTTCCTTGAATTGTGCAATGCACTATGCTTGTCTCGAATATGGCGTTTCAAGTTGTCGTCACGAGTGTACGTTTTCGGACAAGTTAGACATTGATACTTTTCACCGGCTCCCAAGTCTCCACGACGGTGTGTTTTGCGGTGCCGTTCTAGCTGTGCTGGAGCAGTGAATGCTAACTGACATCCGTTCTCATCGCACACATGGGGTTTCTTATGTGACTTCTGGTGACGCCTAGCAAGGTAAAACAAGGTCAGAGACTTTCCCACATGAAAAATGATGGAGCACGAGGAGAGACCAACTTGAGCTCTTTTCGACTGAGTTTTGTAACCTTGCAGCTTGGATAATCGCACACAAACTGATCAATTTTCCAGCTGATTGGACTTGTCGACGAGTTGCTTTCGGTACTTGTTTGCCATGCCATGTCCGGAGTGTGTGCCATGCTCGTGCTGCCGGTGTTTTGCCGTCCACAGGGGCTCATACAGGAACAGGTGTTCTGCCCAGACTGAAGGTGCGCGGCCAGTTGCTCCCCATTCGTAGGGAGATTGAAACTGGGGGTGTACTGAATGTTCCAGAATTGCATCGGCGTATCCACAAGAGGTGATAAAGGCCGATCCAGCTGCATCAGTGGAAGATCTTGGATCATCGGCCCTGGGATAGAACCCGAAAGCGACGCGGAAACGTCAGCGTGGTTCCCAGTCAGCGTGCGTATCTGCTGAAGTGGTAGACCAGTGTCGAGATGCTGCGATACAAGGCCATTGTAGGCCTGGCTTGTGTTGTAAATTGCATCGCATATGTTTGAAGTATTTGCCGAAAGGTTCAAAAAACTTCCATCGAGGTCCCACCCTGAACCTTCAAAGGGTGAGTATGGTGGTATCCAGTCGGTGCCGAGGCGCTCAAAAGTTTTGCCGTAGATGCTGTTACCGTAGATGCTGTTGCCGTAGCTGTTGTTGTCGTGGTTGTTGTTTTCGTGGTTGTCGCTGTTGTAGTTGTTGTTCTGATAGTTGTTGCTGTTGTCGTCAACCTGGGAAGTCCCCTGAACCAGATTCCACCATGATGTCCCATCTTCACTCCCGCTTCCCCCCAACTGACCAAAGAAACGATTATTTGCCAAATCAACACGAGAAAACAAGGGGTAGCCAGAGCTCAAGGGCCCTGTAAACAAGGGCTCGTAACCACCCCTTATTCCCGAATGTTGATTTGGCAAATAACCGTTAGCTTGATCACTGCAACATTGCCAAATGCTTGGGTGCCGGGTGGGGGGTCAAAGCGCCCCCACCGGTGCGCTTCTTGCTGATTGGGTTTTTTGATGCTGTGCGGTTGGGACTTTGGTCAGTCTTGTTGGTGTTGTTGTTTGCGATCAAAGGTTGGGCAGATCTGCGGATGGGGTGCCTACCGAAGGGCGGGAGAGGGATTGGTGCTCCCAGAGTACTCACTGGTGAAAAGGAGGGGAGGTCTCCCCCCAAGTGAATCCTGGCGTCGAAGGAGCAACATCAGTCCAGCGAGGCCCACTACCCCTCATATATCTTTTTTTTGGTTTTTTTTTTTGCTCCCAGACCTGCCAGTTCTGGGCCGGCCTTGTTTGGCGTCCCCACCTCTTGGCGTGGAGGCTGGCTGAGGCATGCTCGTCGACGGCATGATGCATGCATGATGATGCATCATTGAGAGTGGTATCCGGAGCCTGCCTCAACAGCTGTTCGCCAACATTGGACGCAGTGCTCCGACTTGGGATTCGATGGAATGTAAGGAATGGTGGATACTAAGGCGCAGCCAACTGCGGTGAATACGATGACCAGCAGTGTCATGACGATAAACCGAATAGGGACAGCCAATATTCAATAAAAATCTTGGATGCGTAAAGGACCATATCCAATGTGTTATCGGCTGACCGTGACATGTTCGGTTAATTCCTAGTGTAGACCAATCCGACGGCTGGAAATGGTTGTTTGAGGAACATGATTGAACCAACATGAACAGAGAGACCTTGTCAGAGGTTGAAATGATTCCGTGTCTTGCAGGAGGCACCGTGTCAACCACTCACATCAACGCAGATCTGCAAGCCATCGATGGGCATGCCTCAAGTCCAACGAAGGGTGTGGCTTGCGGGATGCAGCTCCAGAATGGGCGGGGTTGACAGCTCAACCATCGGGCAACGGGGAAGGTGTGTCTGTACCTCGGACCATGTCCTCGCGGTGACCTACCTCCAACTGCTTCTTCCCAAGGTTCAACTCTATCGACCTTCCAGAATTTCCCCCTTCCATCACTTCCCGATTACGCTTCGCTCTTGTCAAGAGCTTGCCGGGCAATGACCAACATGGACGACGACTCGACCATCCTCGAGGTTTCCCCTGTGGGAGACATCATCTTGGTCGTCGGGCCTCCTGAGGAGGAGCAACTGCGTCTCAGGGTTTCATCCGCGGTCCTTCGATCGGCCTCCAAAGTCTTCGACGCCATGTTTTCGCCGCCTTGGGTTGAAAGCTCCCGCACGCTTTCGCTCGAATCTCCCAAGGATGTTGAGCTTCCCGAAGACGACCCCGAGGCCATGACAGCAATCTGTTTCGCCATTCACCACCGTCCTGACATGGTACCTTTTGTTGATATGAATGGAACAAAAATCCTGCAGGCTGCCTATACCATTGACAAATACGATTTGGGCACAGCAATGCAACTGGTTACCGACAAGTGGCTCCGTCAACAGCTACCGGCCAAAAGTGTCGAGGAACTGCTGTACATGGCCGCGGCAGCTGTGGTGTTGAAGAACTACGAGGCCTTTTCCAAGCTCACCTGGCTTGTCATGATTACCCACGAAGGCAGCTATCTCCGCTTTCAAAACGATGATCAACTGAGGGAGCTGTTCCCTTCAGGAATGTTCTGTAAGGATTGTCCCACGCGCGGCTAGAGAACCACAAACATGTCACGGTATAGGGGTATTTACTGACATCGTGTGGAATCAAAGTCTTGCTGTCGGAGCGAACATTCTTGATTCGCGCACACCTTTCCAAAGCCTTGCATGAAGCAGGACCATCTAATGCTTGCAAGTGCACTGATACGCTCAAGGACAAAATACAGTCGGTGACAGACAAATACGGTGTTACCTGCAATACTGATATCTCGATCCTAAAAGCATTGAGGGGCGTGGTCGAGGTTGCCAATGCGGAAAGTGTTCTTGAGGACAGTCCCTGCCCATATGGTTCCCGGCACTCATGTTATGGAATTCGTTACAGTCTTTCAGACTGGACTGAGAGCAAGACCAGCCTATGCCTCCGATGCCTACTGGAAGACTCGAGCATGAAGAAGACATGCAAGCATAAAAAGAGATCTCACGGTGGAGGGATTCGTGAGCTAGAGCTATTATATCTGTATTGATATCAACGGTAGATAGATTGTCGATTATCCAAGTTCTGAGACTGAGAGCACTTGGATGTAAGCTGGATGGATTCGTGGCCTCAAAGATGACGATTTGCAAGCGAGAACCTGCCCGTACCCTACAAATACTGAATTCAGAAATGTCCTCGAAATGTCGGGTATGGTGTGGTTGACAGGACAGGGCACCTCATGTAAGTCTACAGGTACCTACCCGCTGTTGGTGCAGTGCATTAGGTTACAATTAGGTAAGAATGCCGCTGTAAGTCTGGTGACTCACGGTACTTAGCACGTGAATGTCCGCCTGGCTGCCTGCTTTGACCCCCTGGAGCCGCTGGTCCAACCTGCTACCGAACTGGACAGAACAAACATGGAAGCAGAGCGCGGGACTGCCCTGTGACAGCCAACATTGAGATTCCGAATTTCAGCCAAGAGATGCTCAGCATCCAGGTTGCACAACACAAAACAAACAACCATAACAATGAGAAGACAGACGATTTCTGACGGCGCATTCAACTCGCTCAAAGAAAAGGCCATTCCACAGACTGCTCGGCTACGTCCTGGTTGCCAGACCATCGTCGTCGAACCACCTGACCTGACCTCGAAACACCCACCATGATCAAGCCTCGACTTTCTCTCCAAATCACCGACGATGCTTTTTCGAGAAGCGGAAACACGCCCGTCCGCGTCCTGAAACGTCAAAACCTCTGCCCCTTTCGCTCAAGGTCACATTGGCAGTGGAGGCTTGACCTATACACTACACTAGTGTAGAGCCTAAAGGCTAAACTCAGGTCCCGTCCCGTTCCTCGTGCTCGGATCTCGCCTGCTGCATCCGCCTTCTTCATCATCCTCGATCCCTTCCCCGCAAGGAAGTGTTCAACACCGTAGCTCCATTCTTCGAGCTACATTAGTTAGATGCTGCCGGACACAAGTTGGTCACAAATCCAGGATCCCCGGATCTGGGGAAATGGGCCGCCGACGGCGTGGTCAGACACCTCCCAATTTATCCAATGCCGGTTCAAAAGACCAATGCAACCCAAGCATCCCAAAATTAACAGGACCCCAAGCAATGCCAACATGCATAAACTCTGGACAGGGCTAGCTCAACCAAGAAAAAGGCATCCGATCAAGCGAGCGAAACATTCCAGAAATCAGGATTCGACAGAGGCTCTTCGAACAGATGCTACCCCCTTTGACACCTGGTACCCTCAGTTTTATCCGGTTGACGGCCCAAAGCACTCAACAACAGGACCACAAAGGACCTTTAAGCGTCACTATTCTCATGCAATAGCCACCCTCCCATTACATCCAAGCCTTGGCTTTGGCGTGGCAGTAGCGGGATCTCGCTAGTCATGCTGACCTTGGCCTTCTTGCGGAGGAGCGGAATGCGACTGGTGTTGGGTCAATGGGCGGCGGCGACATGGTTCCGCAACAACGGTGACATTGTCAATATTTTATATGCTCAGATGTCTCGATAATGTTGTGGTCACCAGTCTGACCGCCGAGTATAACTATTCGCCACCCACATCCCATCGAGACAGGTAGGGAGATCGACAAGTTCAGGAACAGATCTACTGCAACTTCTTCACCAGCACCAAATATTCAAGATGTGGCCCTCTCCCAAAGCTGCTTACCTCCTCCTCTTGGCCCGCTCGGCTCTGGTTGGCGCGACCCCTATCGAGCTTGAGGAGCGTCAGTCATGCCCTTCCATCCACGTCTTTGGTGCTCGTGAGACTACCGTCTCTCCCGGTTTTGGTACCGCTGGCGTTGTTGTCAACCTTATCCTCCAGGCCTATCCAGGTGCCACCTCCGAGGCCATCGTCTACCCGGCCTGTGGTGGCCAGTCCTCTTGCGGCGGCGTCCAGTACGGAGATTCGGCTAGACAGGGCACCAACGCCGTTGCCACGGCTGTCAACAGTCTCAATGCTCGCTGCCCCGACACCCAGATTGTTCTTGTCGGATATTCTCAGGTGCGTTTGCGCTGCCTCTACCGCTTGTGTTCCATGGAAGAAGAAGAAGACTCTAACCTACGTGACAAACAGGGTGGTCAAATCATGGACAATGCCGTGTGTGGTGGACCTGACAGCGGTGCTGGCATCACCACCAGCACCCCCGGCATCAACGCCAGCGCCCTTAATCAGGTCAAGGCCGTCATCATGATGGGTAACCCCCGTTACCGCGCTGGTCTCTTCTACAATGTGGGAACTTGCACTGCTTATGGCGTATGTTCTTCCCCTCCATCCTTTCCGACATCACGGCGTTCAACAACCCATCCTAACCATCCCCCTTACAGTTCGATCCCCGCCCTGCCGGCTACACCTGCGCCTCGGCCTCTAAGCTTCAGAACTACTGCGACTCGCCCGACCCGTATTGCTGCACGGGTAACGACGCAGCCACCCACCAAGGCTACGGCTCCAAGTACGGCCAGCAGGCCCTTGCTTTCGTCAAGACCAAGCTCAGCAACAGCGGCGGCGGCGGCGGCGGCGGCGGCGGCGGCGGCGGAAGTACTCCTACCAACCCTACCAACCCTTCTACCCCTACAAGCCCTAGCACAGGGAACTGTGCGGCCAAATGGGGCCAGTGCGGTGGACAAGGCTGGACGGGTGCCACTTGCTGCCAGTCTGGGTCGACTTGCCAGGCTGCCAACCAATGGTACTCCCAGTGCATCTAACTTAGGGGGCTACGTCCGTGAAGGGATAGGTGGTGGTGATTATAGCTTGGAATTCAGGCTATTTGACTTTGGATAGTCTGAAGGTCCCATCGGTTGACAACTTCTCTGTACATGAATAGCTTTATGCCGATACTGAAATGAACATAATATGTCGGCGACTATATCAACGGGCCATGGCACTGCCTTCTTCCAGTATGCCTGCCGTATCTATTGCACAGATTTATATTTGCGGTCCTATTCTCCAGTCTTGCCGGCTTCGACAACCACTCACTGCATGACCCATCGCCATCGCGCCCGGACTTCCCCATAGTCTAGATGCCCCTTGCGTGAATCAGGTCATGAAAGGAACACTGCATTGTTATCATTGATACAGTAGTTGGCCATGTGTAAAGCCAAGGTATCATCCATATTCTACAATTAGTGAAGAACATTGAGGCGTCTAGAGTTTCCTTTGGAACCATCAGGTGTGTCACTCGCGCCAGGTTTGTCAGCACCTGGGATGAAGGTTACCGAGTCAAACCTGGAGACAAGGAGTACAATGACAATGGAGCTTGTCAGTGAATTGACTCACGCTCCCCTTCACCTTGCCCAGGTCCTCAATTAACATGTCAGTGAATCCATATAGGCCCTGGTTACTCACACTTCACTCGAACTCTTGATTTATTCTGCATCCAAGGAAAATAACATAAAACCGCTGATATCACCTACTTTCCCAGCTTTTCTCCTCTTCCACCATCGTCCTCACCCACAACCGGTATCCAACTACAACTACCACGCAGAAACTCGCACTTTTACACACAAGACCAACCCACGTGACATACCACAGCCAAAAGATGTCCACCCACACAACTCCCCATCTCGACAGGAAGGTGCTCCTCGCACTCGTCCCCCTAGCCTCCCTCGCAGCTTCCCACGAAGGCAACCCCAACGCCCATGGGCCAGCGAATTTCTCCGAAATTGCTCAAAGCAGAGTTTCATCCGCCGAAGCCATCAGCAGCAGCAGCAGCAGCAGTCACTCAACCCACTCAACACACCTGACTCCTTCGCTTCTTCACGGGATTATCCCGAGCGTCACCACCACCACCACTACAACTACGTCCCCTACTTCGGATTCGGGGGCAGCAGATCAGACAAGGACGCAAACGGTTTGGGCTACTGTCGTCGAACAGACCCAAGTGGTAACTGTCGTCAAGACACTTACCCCCAACCATAAGTCAACGCCGACATCGACTCAGTCATGGCCCAAGGGGTACTGCACCGGCAAGGGAGAAGTCGCAGTGAACGGCAAGTGTGTGCCGAGCACAATGGTAACTAGCACTCTCCCTACAAGGGGAACAACGTCTCCTCGTCCTGGTGGAACTTTTGGCAGCAGTCTCAGCTTTACCATTTCCTCGACTGGCTCTTCGACAACCACGCCGATTACGAACTCAACCACCAGCGAAACTTCTTCAGCCTCAACAGACACAGACACAGACCCCCTCGCCATCATCCCTGTAACCGGTACCGCAACGGATCTAATCAACTACGAGACATACACCGTTCCCGCCTCTCTACCGCCCTTGTCCCCTCTTCTTCTTTTTCCTCCTCCCGGTCCCAGGCCTAGCAGCGAATCCTCGCCGTCGACCTCGGATGGTGATCCGTTAGTCATCGTCCCCGTCACCGGAACGGTTACTGATCTAGTGGACTACGAGACTGTGATGGTTCCAAGTGCGACCGCCACTACGGTGGTAGTCATTCCCGTTAGTAGTAGCAACACAAAAAGTCAGGATATGGGACAAAAGGGAAGCCGTGTTATGGTGCATCCTATTGTGAGCGTGGGGGATCGGCTGACGGTTGTGAGTGGGAGTGATGGGAGTACTACTATTACGAGGGCCTCTCCAGTGGCGAGTGCCAGTCCGGCGACGAAAGGGGAGGATAGTGGTGCCGGTGGTGAGTTCTGTGAGGGGGAGTAGTGGGGGTTAGTGAGGAAGGGATATTTATCACAATGGAGACTAAAGTGAGGGAGATGACAGTTGAGGGAACCGGGGTTGCGCAGGATTCCACTTAGGATCGAAGGCGTCAAGGAGATGGAAAGGGACTGGAAGAATAAAGGAACGGGGGTATATGTAATGAAGTCAGGGGATTTTAGAGTAGTGGAGTATGATGGTAAATCAGAGAAGGGGAAACTCGTCACGGGTCCCCATGTTAGAAATCCACATTGTGCATATTCGGACTCGAAGCAAGCTGGAGGATCTGTGGAGCAAAAGGGGCTCGTTATTTGTGGTTTAGTCTGGTCTCGTAAACTCATAAACTTGGCAGTTGTAGAGCTCATTAAACTCATGGGTCCTGCATTCCCAAAATCCTCAATGCATGTACGAGGGCTGGGTTGAATGGCTTTAGGATTGTTGCTACCTCAAGAACTGTTCCCGATGTGCGTGGTATGAATAGGGGACCTGCTAAGCATGCTCCGATTCCTACAGTGAGATTATGTGACTTCCAGCCGGTGAAGGAACATATTGCGCTCAACGCTGCGTCCAACGCCAAGTCGGCTTCATAATTTCTTAGAAGGCGGAGCAAATCCTCCACTGAGCCATCTACGGTGGCCGCAAGACTGTCCACATGGTCGCTGACCAAACCGAAGAACACGAAGTCCGCTGCAATGTCTATGTCGCCCTCGCTGTCGTGTTGAATTATGAGAGGCTCATAGCGGGACCCCTTATAGCTCAGCATCTCTCTGACGTCTTCGCTCAGGTTCTGGTTCACACGGTCGGTCGTCTCCCAAGGCATGACGGAACCACGATCATGTGGCTTGAATGTGACTTCCACGAGATCATTAACGTACCTCAGGCTACAAAATGACGGTGCGTCAGGATCCTTTACGGTGCGGGACTCTGGTGGAGCTACCTTCAGCAAACGACGGCGGATGCTGATTGCATATGACACCCCGATGTGCTTGTCCAATTTAGTCGAAACCAGAACTTGGATTTCCGTCTCGGGTGTCGGCCCAGGTGCTCTGGCTGGAAAAGGCCCACTCAAGTCCTCCCCAATTGAATCATAAAGGTACGGGTTGTCTTCAGGACTGGACCATATTCCGCATATGAGACCGCGGGACTTCCACTTCAGGATCATCAGATAATGGGTATCCCGCTTTGACTTTGACCTGTGGCGTAGGTTTTGGGTGTCTGACGGGACTGTCATGATGAACATACATGCTTGGCCCGGTTGAAGCGCGGCTGGTGGTCGGGTAGTGGGCGGTGAGATGGCGGGTGGTAAAAACCCCTTCATTTCTGTGAGGAGCCGGAATTCGCTGAGTTGATACCATTCTTGGTGTTGTCGCAGAAAGCAGAAAGGTTTGGTGGAAGATGTGGGCCCAGAAGCACCCAGAACAGTCTTCTCCTCAACAATGATGATCTCGTGCCAGCCGCGGCCGACCCATTGACCACCCATAGAGGCAATCACGCTTTGCAAATCAAGGGCTGGGCACTGGATCTTCCTGAAAGACATTGGAAAGTGATGTGACAAAACAGCCGCCTGCTTGGAAGATGTGTTGGAAACCGCATCTTGCAGAAGGAGGACCATGGGTGTAGCGTGTCCAATGTATGAGCAGTTCAGCTTGATGAGATAAATTGGCTCGTGGGCTCCAAAGATTGCCCGATTCACAAACACTTCAGCCCTGAGGCTAAGCCCGGCGTTGGTCATTTCAAAACGAAGCCGTGATCTGGCATACGGATGTGTCTCGATTTCGAGTCTATGATTAAAATTTCTGGGTGAATACGCCAGAACAGCACCGTAGCTAAGATTTGGAGCAGTTCTTAGGTCGGGTCCTACCAAGAAATGTTAGCTGGGAAGAATCAAACGGACCAAAGGAAGAACGGGGTGGGTTGGGTGACGTTTCACTTACCTCTTGAGACTGCGAAGAGTTTGGAACCGCCAGAGATTTGATTCCAAGCAAGAACTGATTCGTCATTGTACTTTCGAATCAGCTCATGTTGGAGACGGGTAAAGGCGTGTTCTCTTTCCCCATAGATCAAGGGCATATACACCCCCAACAGACCCAGAAGACTATACGAGTGGTCCTCGATCCTGGTGGTCAGGCGGTTGGCCGCCCAAGAGAGCTTTGTGGCTAAGGAGCACCGGTGAAAGTCGGTCAGATGTTCTCGTTTGATTCCCGTAGCCTCTTCGATTTCCGACGCCCAGTCTTCTCTGGATCCGATGGGATTCCATTCGGAATCGAGGAACTCGAGCACTGGAGGCGCTAGAAGTTCCTGGAGAGTCCATCCTCTGGTGAACCAGCGGCTTCGTTGAAAATCAAGACCCTTTGCCGTGTCGTTCTCATCACCAGGAAATGTAACATCCGCCAAAAAAGCATAGCATACTCCAGCGGCTTCATACCAGCGAAACATGGAGTTGATGGCATCGCTGAGTTCCGTGATGTCGCTTTTGTCAATGCAGCACGTGTCGATCCAGATGTAGTCTCAACCGTGATAAGCAGCATAGTAGCATGCATTGTGAATCTTTTGGAAGCCGGCTTTGGTCATGTCAGGAGTCGTGCTGGTAGTGAAGTCATGGAAGGTTGTCTCCTGGCCGCCCCAGGTGTGAGACTGTATCGCGTATGGAGGCACATCATCCTGGAAGACCTCCAAGCGAAGGGAACGGGTATTTAGGAGCCGCATTTTGGTCTTGGGGTTGCAGAGTAGACGTAGATCCTGACTGTGACTTGAGGGTGGTTTTGGTGATGTTGGTAACTCGGTGGCTTCCCAAAGCCGACCTTCAGTTTGGAGCTGAACCTCATAATCGTGCGTCTTCGGTGGGCGCGGGTGTAGGCCCAAGAGCGTTCATGGTTCCTTGGGTAGCACTGCATCCACCACATGATGGGTTGTGGACTGGCGACCTAGCTTGGACGAGTACACTAGGCGATAAGGTGCTTCTATAGAAGACTTGACGAGACGCTCAAGACGTGAGTCGTCAGCTCATGCGGTAGGCGTCTCCTGCATTCACACCTCAAGTGCAAGTTCATGTCGCGTTTCTATGTCTATGGCACACTAAGGCTGCGAAGTAAATTGTCTTGGCCAGGTACGGACAGGCAGAGAAGAAATGAGAATCCTACCTGACCAAGCAGAGTCAGAACGGGCTTCCAGATGCAATCATTCACGCAGCCTTCAGTTGGAAAACCACAAGTCGAACATGGACGATTGCCCCGCATGACGTCATTCTGGCTTATGCTCTGGCTTGTTTCTCTGCTGAGGAAGCATTGATCAAACAGACATTCTCTACGTAGGTACTTGTAGGCATTTCATTCTCAATTCTGAATTGTCTTTCCATCCCGAGTTCGTTCACACACGGACACAGCCAAGAAGGCCCAGCCCGGCCCGGCCCGTCCTCATTGACCGAGTGTTCGTTTCGTTTTCTCTGTTCCAACCTCAATGGCTCCCTCTGTCCTTTTGTGAACCTGTCCATGTCACCCCATCCATCTGTCCAACCTTGAACCTCGACACGACGACCGAGCAACATGGTGGGAAGAAGACCCAGAACCGTCAATTCGGCTACCGATTGGCACGGGACTATGCCGTCTCGTCGGCCCTCTTCCATCCGCCGACGGTATCGTGATGACGACGAAGAAACCGGCCTCCTTTCCAATGTCTCCCCAGACGGAAGTCATCGCGACCCTCGCTCCACCGAGCCCGCTTCCACGCAGAGTACCCTCGCTGCCGCCACGCTGCGCCCTTCCCCACGCGAAGTCCAGATCCACGACGACCGCGCCAAGGTCACCTCGTTCAGCGGCTTCAAGGATGCCCGACACCTGGCCATCGCCGAGCAGCGTCGCATCGACTTGAAACAGAGGGTGCTAGATGGCATGAAAGGCTTATCCTCCGGGGAGGTACATCATCGCAAGTCCGATGCCGAACTCAAAGCCATCAAGAACAAGAAGATCAAGAGATACTACGAGTCCCAGAACGAGACGCTCGATGGCTGGGTCGAGGTTGATGCCCTGGTCGTGGCCGTTGCCGACGATATTATTGACAGCATGAATCCCGACGCCGATAGAGACGGCATTGCCGAACGCCGTGTACCCCTCGCCGACTCCAAAGGCGCCGTTGAAGCATTTCTCCCTCCCGAGCACATCGAGAAGCGCCGCCGCGATGAACGAAACGCCAATTGGGCTATAAACACCAATGTCATCGCCAATGTGTTCATGCTCATTGGCAAGCTGGTCAGTCTGCGCTTTAGTCCATCGCTTTCGTTGGCTGCCAGCACCGCGGACTCAGCCTTGGACTTATTCTGTACCCTCATCATCTACGGTACGAACCGCTTTGTCTCCTGGCGTCTGCGCGCTCTACGGCTCAAGTACCCCGTCGGAAGGCGACGCCTCGAACCCATTGGGATTCTTGTCTTCAGTGTCATCATGGTTGTTTCCTTTATCCAGATCCTTCAAGAGTCGGTTAAGAAGCTGTTACCTGGCGGCGACAGAGATGTTGCGCCTCTGCCTCCTGTTGCTATCGGGGCCATGGCTGCGAATGCCATCATTAAGGGCATCATGGGCTCATATGCAGACCCATCAAGACGACGCAGGTACAAGCGCTCGTGCAGGACTGCAAGACCGATGTGTACTTCAACACCGCCTCTCTCCTCTTCCCCCTGGTGGGTGTTGCTGCCCACATCTGGTGGTTGGATCCCCTCGGTGCAACATTGTTAGCCATCTATGTCATTGGTGACTGGGCTGAAACATGTATCGAGAATATCAGCCGCTTGACAGGAAGCAATGTAGATGATGCCTTGCAGAAGAAGCTGATGTATCTCGCCTTCCGCTTTTCCCCTGTCGTTGCAGGCTTCAAGTCGTTGACGGCATACCATGCTGGCGATGGTGTTTGGGTCGAACTGGACACACTGTTGGATGAGAGCACCTCGCTGCCTTTGGCACATGATATTGCTGAGACTCTGCAGTATTGCTACGAGAGTCTTCAGGAAGTGGACAGAGCGTTTGTCACGGTGGACTATTCCACCTTGGGCCCCACGGGACACAATGAATGTGATTGATCGGGACGCTGGGGCCAGTATGATGGCCTGGCTCCCTGGGTAGTGGTATGTCGTGGCGATATCATTGCCAGTTGACAGGGACCACTTCTGCCGTGTCGAGGCTGTCACCGCAATGGAAGTGTTCGCCTCCATGAATCAACCATCACAGCTTTTTTATCGTACTTGTGATTCAGACCTGCAGTGTGATTAAGGGCAGTTGATCCCAACAGGGTAGGTTCGCAGGGACAACATCACTTTGAGAGCGGGGTTCAGGCATAAGGAAAAGGATGGTTACGGAAAGTCAACATTCCGATTAGTCCCACGTCCATCTTCCCCGCAGGATTATCCGGAACCGTTTCTTTTATCCCACTTCTCGGTGGCAACACCATCCCACCAACGATTAGATCACATCGGACACCCGTGATAAGAAATGCCGAGCGGGACGGCGTTGTGACCGTGGTGCACCTAACATTGGGGCAGAGCTTGGTTGGTAGCACTAGGCCGTTCATCGGACCAACGATGGTGGTATCGACTGGCCTTGGCTGCATGCAATATACAGATCTCCTGCCGTATTCATCGATATGGGCATCACGCAAACTTCTACGCATTGTCGAAATGCCGTGGTACCAAAAAGCTTCTCTTGTCAAGAGAGATACCGATGGATTACATGTGTAGTTACAGGATTGTGAGGCAGATGTTGGCCAAGGGTACCGGGTGTTGATGTGGTGTCTCCGTGTTCACGATTTCCGCCCCTCGCGCGGTACACGAGAGCCGAGCCCGTAGAGCCTCCATCTCTTGGCTAGATATCGCCATCCCCGCTTACAAGACTATGCAGTGAGACTGCGAGTGCTTCCAAGGCAATCCATTGTATCAAGCTTCACACCTGCCGAATTGGGGTTATAACGCCAACGACTGTTTGTATGTCGCAACTGTTACCTCAAGCTCGACCTTCCCTGACAAGGCTATATGGCCGGCATGTCTATCAAATTAGTTCACAATTTCCCCGCTCTTGGTGAGCATTCGCAAGATCCAGACCTTGGACATCTTGCCAGTACTACAGGAGATAGAGCACGTCAGTGGACAAGGTTACGGTGTCAGGGTTTACAGGGTTTAGGACGATCGACGGGACCCGTCGCTAAAGAATGCAAGTACACGAGTATAAAATCAGATCCCCTCTCTTGCGTCAACTAAAAAATATGTCGACCTTCATCTCATCTTGTTGGACTCCCATCACAGAGACAAGCATCAACCCAACATGAGAACCTCCTTCTTCGCCCTCGCGGCATCCCTAGCCGCCCTGGCCTCGGCCAAAGAGAAGGCCGTCGACATGAAGCTCAAAGCCGAACTTTACGACAACGGTGCCAGACATGAGCATATCATGGCTCTCAAACACGTAAGCATCCCGTCCATTGCGTCCCTCCCTTCCATACTTTCTCCATCCCTCCTCCATTCCTTACAGTCGCTCCCCATTCATACGGCTAAACCCCCTGCCACAACAGCAAACCTGGGCAGAACTCGACGCCGCCGGCGTCTATGACTCCACCCAGTACAAGAAATTCCCCTCTTCCAAGGTCGACTACGTCCCCTGTACCAAGGGCTACGCCTCCTACGTCGCCAACGACCCCAAGTACACCTTCCGGTGCAACAACCTGGATCTGTACGACTTCAAGACGCACGCGGAGCTTGGGTCCTCTTCCGGCCGCGGCGCCGGCTCCTGGGGGTGGACTTCGCCCCAGGGCCGCGAGTTCGTGGCCATTGCCCAGGAAGACGGCACCGCCTTTGCCGAGGTCACAAAGAAGGGCAAGCTTGTCTATTTGGGAAGGCTGCCGCAGTATACCACTGCTCAACCCAGCTTGTGGAGGGAGATCAAGGGTTACAAGAGCTACATTCTGATCGGCTCGGAGGCGGTCAACCACGGCGTGCAGATTTTCGATCTGGCCAAGTTGCAGGATGTTGACCCTGCGAGTCCCAAGGTGTTCACGAATGAGAAGGACTTGGACGGTTGGTGGACCGAGGGGCTGCCGGTCGGAAGGTCGCATAATGTGGTGACGAATGAGGAGAAGAAGTACGGTGTGGCTGTTGGGTTCCAGCCGAGAACCGGGCCGTTGCGCGCGGGACTGGTTTTTTTCGACTTGACGGATCCCAAGAATCCCAAGACGCTGGGAGGAAGCGGTGAGGATGGCTATGTCCATGATGCGCAGTGCATTGTGTATCGTGGGCCGGATATCAAGTATTATGGGAAGGATATCTGTTATGGATACGATGAGGATTCGTTGACCATGTTCGTTCCCTCTTTCCCCCCCCTCTCCCCATGTCTTCCCTGCCACTGGCACAAAAGCACAGGACACTGACAAATGACGGCATCCAGCTTCGACGTAACCGACAAGCAAAACATCCGCATCATCTCCAACACCTCGTACGAAGGTGCCTCCTACACCCACCAAGGCTGGGTCCTTGACCCCAACTGGCAACAATACCTGATTCTCGACGACGAGTACGACGAGTACGACGCCGCCGGCCTGGGCGCCGATGGGTACCCCATCACCTACATCTGGGACATTTCGTCGCTCGAGAAGCCCAAGCAGACGGGTCATTACAAGGGTTTGCGTCGTGGTATTGACCACAATCAGTTCATCAAGGATGGATTTTCGTACCAGAGCAACTATGGCTTGGGTCTCAGCATTCTGGATTTGAGAAGCGTGCCATTTGATCCCACGGGTAAGCGGATCAAGGAGGTGGCGTACTTTGATGTTCACCCAGAGGATGATTCTGCGCCGGGTGGGGGCAATGTCACTTTCACCGGTACATGGTCTCACTACCCCTTCTTCCCGAGTGGGTACATTGTGATCAACACGATGGACAGAGGCGCGTTTGTCGTTAAGAGGACGCCAGCTTCTTGGTGGCCGTTCTAGATCCTTGACGGACCCTGCAGTGGTTCTCCTGGTCACTGTTCTCTTGGATAGACGCAATGAAGACAACGCATGATGCTCGGGGTAGAAGCCTCTTTCACCCTATTAATCACTTCTGGTTCGAAGAATTTGAGAAGTAAAATAACTGCATCCCACCCGCTTTCACCATTCCATGTCCCCTTTAGTGTCTTGTCTTTTCTCCATGCATGTTTCCACTTTCATCTTTCACTTCCCCCCCTTAGAGGAACACCCCCTCACACATGACACAGTTCCCACATTCCCTCCCCTTGTATTTTCAATCCTTGCCAGATAGATGGGGTTTACACCGCACTCGTGTGAGTCTGAGTCTCCCAAGGAGGACGAGGCCTTCCATCCCAACCGTCGTCCGTTTCAGTCGGGACCTGCGGAGCGGGGTTCCAGCCTGGAGTGTTGTAGACGCAGTGCCCGTCAGTCAACCAGCTGGGACTGGGGCAGGTGACGGTAGTAGTAGTAGGACTGGAAGCCGAAGAGGTAGTAGTAGGTAAGAGCGGCGCGAACCCAGTGAGCGTATAGGTGGTGTGGGCAGCAACGACTACGGTCAACACTTCGATTACAGAGGCGGGTACTAGGGAGATGGCCGACGAGTGCGTCTCGGACTGGATCTGGGCCTGTCTCTTCACTTGTGCTTGGGCTGGGGCGAGGGTGTTTAAGATAGTAGGGCAGATGGGTACGACGGTGGCGCAGATACCGTCTGCTTCTGCGCCGCCTTCGAGGATGCAGTGAGGGTTGGGGCCCGTTGTTGATTTGGATGATGTAGAGGCCACGGGGAAAGAGGTGGTGGTGGAAGGTGAAGGAGGAGGACTAGGAGAGTGGGGTGCGTTGGTGTTCGTGATGACGGTGAGGATGGTGGTCAGCTTTGTGGCTGTTGGGATGATGATGGTTGAGAAGATGGTTCCGGTCCAGATATTTTCTCCCTGGTCGTTCTGGACTTACAACTTGGGGGCGGGGAGGCTGCTGTAGATGAGAGAGGGAGGTAAGTGTGTTGAGGCTGTCCTTGTGGAGGACGAGGAGGTGCTGGGTGATAGGGTGTATGGCGTGTGACTGCCCTGGCTTCCGTTGTGGAGGAGAGCAAGAGCGAGGGACGCTCGAAGGGCTGCCGCTAAGAAAAACACCCTCTTGGCGAAGGTGAGGTTTGGGAAGGCGCGTGTCATGATGGTTTGGTTGTAGGGGTGGTGGTGAGAGATGGCAAGATTGGGGATCGGTCTCTGGGCTCGGAGTGAACCTACAATCCTGAGGGTTATTGGAATGCGTGGTCTTATACTCAACGTTGTCTTGGGCAGGTGACTGGGTATTGGTCACGTTCGTTTGCTTCGATAAGGTTCTCGCAAAAACAGAATTTTGAGCTCCCGTTTGTCAACGAGTTTCGGAGATCAAAACTCGAAGGGCAAATTGTATTAGGGCAGGCAGACATGTACTGAGAGAGACCGAGAGAGTACCAGTGAATGTAAAAACACAGTGAATTGACGCCCACGGACTTCCCAAAACAAGTGAAGGGGACTTATCCATCAAGCGGCATGTCAACGAGGCCGTCGTCATCCCGACTGTCATCCCATTACCGGCCAAGTCTGCGGCACAAAAAACGAGTATACACACATCAGTCTCGGAGACCTGGAGACAAACTGAGTACTGGATCCGAGGTCCGCAAACGTCAAATTCTACCAAGGGGTCTGTTACAGAGTCAAGTCGGGTTTGCTCCTGCCAGTCGTTGATAATTTGACAAGCGCAGCAGGAATGGCAAGAGCCGTATTGGGATGCTCCTGCCAATGTTTACGCCGAGACCAAAAAAAGGGGTAAAGTGGATACTTTGCTGGTCGCTATGGACCCTAACCCGCCGTGCCCGCTGGCGCTGACGTTTGCAATGGGCGATGCGTGCCTCGTACTTCCTATCATTTGGGATTTCTAATAGTGTCCAGTTCTTGCGTGAAATCCTTGTGAGTCCTTCCTTTTACAGACGTGCAGAGTCAACCTTGTTTGACGGCGAAGGTTTTGCCTCCTACGAACAGTCACACGGCGAGAGATTCAGAGAGAAGAGAAGTGCAGTAGGTAGGTATTGATGCATTAGCTTGCTGGATCTTCCTGCATCTTTTTGTCGTCAAACTTTCTATGAATAAGATTGTTGCAACTTTCTTCTGCGCCAATAACAGTTTGGTCCAAAATCACACATTCAACTTTCATCAAGTTCTGAGCGAGCCCCTGTGGCAAACGGATAGCTGACATTGCTTGTTGCTAGCCTAGAATGGGTGACGCGACTTTTACGGAGATGGTTCTTTCGAAGTACAATGACATGGAGAAGCTCATCGATACGACTCGACGACAGTGGGAGGGACAACGACAAAGGGGAAAACAAATGCAAAACTCATAAACAAAAAGTGCAAAGGAAGAAAGACTGAATCAAAAAAGGGAGCCGCCTAGAGAAGGATAGGAAAATGAAAGGAAAAAGATGGATGCACCGCGGATCGAACGCGGGACCGTCTGTAGAGCAAGATAGAAATTTCAATGCAAAACAGAAATCATACCACTAGACCATGCACCCATGGAACTTGATACTAGGTGTTACTACTACAAGCTAAGAAGCGCAAACCCTGTACCTCTGACCTTGGCTCTCTTGGCACCACTTCCAGCCCCTAGCGCATCGCACGTGGCACAATGAGGTCCCCCCCCCCAAAACCACCATCACCGACGAGCGATGACACGTCCAACGCATCCTTCATGATTTGATTCTCACTTTTCCTCTCGCTTTGACACAGCGACGGATTTGCTTCGATCCACAAATCCGATTTTCCTCCGTCTCAAGTGACTATCCAGCGAGCTGACTGATTGTTTCAGATGCATTGGTACCTTGCACAAAGCAGCCACGGGTAGCCATCAGAGATGATCGGATTTGATAACTCGAAAGTGTCGAATTGGGGAGCTTTGGGCGTCACCGCAACCAGCGTCACGGTTCGTTCCCGTATCGCAAACTGCACTTTTTTTGCACACCTTCAACCAACCCAACCCCCACGTCCGGTTCCGACAAAATGATGTCAACTTGTCAGGCGTTGCAATTTTTTTCTCAACTTCGTCCCTTTCCGCCTGGGCAATTGCCAAATCTTACCACCAACAAGGCGTTGTTGGCGGCGTTTACGAATTGCCCAATGCCGGCCAGATGCCCAATAACAAACTCACATCCCATGATACCTTGATCTCACGGTGAAAGGGATAGGCAGACAGGCAAACCCGTGAAGCTTGGGACGGGTACTGCATCCTGTAGTTGCCAGACGGACAGCTTTCTTTTGGTTTTCTTCCGATGGCCCATAGGCTCACTTTAACAAGTTTTCAAATATACCTGGTTTCGCGGCGCACCATTACTAGACAACTTGCACCAGTCACAGCGCAGGGAAGATGGAAAGACGCAGCCGGAAGAGTCCTTCTGCCTTCCATCGGCCCTACGTGCACGTGTCCGTTTGCACGACAGCAGTTGAACAGTAGCTGCCCGGCCGGTGACAATCAGTCAAGCTTGCACCGATGTGCTACAAATGACACCAAGGGCAGTCATGTATGACGGGTTTTCACTCTCAGGAGGTCTGCAAGCAGTGGGATTTTCGTTGAACAGGGAACGGCACCAGCACGCGCCGTGTAACGCGAGTTTAGGAATCCAAGTGGAAGAATGAATGCGGTCCAGTGCAACACCGTTGAAACTTGGAACGAAATCTTTATCGCCATGATATGTACATGAGGTATGTACGTGTGCCCGGTACGTACACTACCTATGCGATGGTCCGCGTGGTGTGGGTCTATGGTACCTGATTCGCACCCCACCAACGGCACGCCCAAACACACATTCGAGTTAAGTGTCAAGTTCTTGAATGTCCGATAACCTGCAGCTGCTCACCGTCACCAGGACTTCAGTTCTGAATCTTCGCTCCCGTTGTTTTCTCTTTGCTCGCTCCAGAGCGCCATTCCGGTGCCACAATGCCTCAACCCAACGGGCAATCGCGAGCATAGCCCCTGACAGAAATCAATGCAATGGCTGGAGCAGCCAACTCCACTGCAATATTGGCGTTGGTCTTCCCCAATCCCCTCCAAAGATTGGACTGTCGGACTAGGCCAATCCATAAACCCCGAACAGCGAGGCAGTCAATCATTGCAAAGGAGGTCTCTCCGGGTCCGGACTTGAAGGCGTGTCTCTCCTCCACATTTTCGCATGTCGATCTGGGGAGAAGGTGAGACCAGCGGGCCTCTAGTCAAAGCATCTCATTGGTCAAAGCTGCCAAAGTAGTGGTAAAAGGTGCACCCCTGCTCGAGACAGCTGAAGCTTAATTTGACTTGGCTCTTTGTTCCTCAATGCGCTCAGTCAGTCTTGGCCTCTTGACGAGGAACAAGAAAGCAGGACCAGCCTCCCGTCGACATACACCGTCCAATTGCAAAGGAGGGGTTTCCTGGTTGCCTTGATCAAAGCCAACCCGAACTGGGCTTTACTTAGTTTTCACCCAAAGTTAGGACGAAAACAGTGGAAGCGAGTCCGAAGTGCCAAGGTACTTCCTCTGACGGTGAACCCATTTCCCCACAAATCGTGCGTAACCTCATAGGAATCATGACCTGCTGAAACAGGCACAGCTCTCACCTCACATGCTCAAGCTTCCGCAAGCTCAGCACACCTGACCTTGATGCGACTCCTGCATTGGACTTGCATTAGCGAACAAACCGCTGCTTTTTCTTTTCTCTTCCCAAGGCCATTCGGAGAAATGCCAGATTTGCAAAGCCAACCGAAGTCGAACATGTCGAGTGCCAAGCGCAATTGATTTCATCGAGGCCGCCATCTTTCTCCTTGGTTGGGGCCATGGGCCCATGATATGCAATTCGATATCACACTGCCCAAGCTGCCCGTCTTTCCCAACTTGGGAACGGGTGATTGGGCCTCACTTTTCAACGCACTTTCGGTTCAACCAGGCCCGTGTGAAGGTTGGGTAATTAGGTAGGCAACCGCCTTTCTTACCTCTAACATGTAATGAGGGCGGAAAGCGCGAAAGCCCAGGCCATCCATGTGGCTTTGTGCATCAGTCTGTGGTGTATAATGACCGAATGATTGAACAAGAAGCGCCTCATCTTGCCAGGGAGAGGAGGCATCGTTCATCTCAACATCCTTCCATTGTTTTGTTGTTAAGCATTCCATTCTTCTTGGCTACTGTACCTATCTTATGCCCCGGTCTAGTCTGCTGTGCACATTCCCTTGAGCATCTTTGAGTCCAGAGCTCCCGTCCCGGACCTCTTTGTTCATCCGATCCCATATAGTACCTAGTGGGTGGAGAGTGCCTGCCAGTGCTCCAACTTGCCCTATGGTGTGGTTTGTGCTTCCTGTAGGTCAAACACGGTACCACGTCATTCCAACCCAAGGTAGGATACGACGTGGTACAGCCCCATGCGGTTCACTGCCTTCGTCAAATCTCCCTCCACTCTTGCTACTCTTCTTTTTCCTCATTTCTCGTTTGCCTTTCTCTCAACGCACAATCAGCTGAGGTATCGATTTATCGAGCATCGACTAGAAAGAAGACGTCTACTCAACAGCGCTCATGGCGGGCCATGAGCCGCAGGGCAGCCAGGTATGTCCCAGTATTTACCCCGAATCGCCGTCCCTTTGCAGACCTTCTGACGCAACAAAACATCAACATTGGGGGGCTGACCATCTTTTCCTTTGCCACAGCCCAAACGCGAAGGCTTTAAGCTAAACGTGAATGACGCCTTAACACCCGATCCTGGCAAAGAAGGACTGTTCAAGGTCGAGAAAAACCCTTTCGCCTACACGCCAGGCCATCTTGCAAAACTTCTTAACCCCAAGAGTCTCGATGCTTTCTACGCCCTCGGCGGCCTTGAGGGCCTGGAGAAAGGGCTACACACAAATCGCGATACGGGTCTCAGCACCGACGAGAAGAACGTCGATGGTCCCATCGCCTTCAAGGAAGTCGCCCCGCCAGGAACGCCGCAGTACGGCCAGCATGGCGACAACGAGCCTTTTGCTTCAGGCAAATACGATGCATCCATTCCGGAGCCGCTCCCTCTCGATCACAAGGCTGGGAGTAACTACGCCGACCGCCGGCGCGTCTTCAGAGAAAACCGATTACCCGAGAAGAAGAGCAAGACTCTTCTACAACTGGCCTGGACCACGTACAACGACAAGGTGCTGATCCTGCTTACCATTGCTGCTGTCGTCTCCCTGGCGCTGGGTCTATATCAGACGTTCGGCGGCAAACATGAACCAGGAGAAGCAAAAGTGGAATGGGTCGAGGGCGTGGCGATCATGGTGGCTATTATCATTGTGGTGCTAGTCGGTACGCTCAATGATTGGCAGATGGAAAGGCAGTTCAACCAGCTCAACAAAAAACACAACGACCGTACCGTCAAGGTTATCCGCTCCGGAAAGTCCGTTGAGATTTCGGTTTTCGACGTCATGGTGGGCGACGTGATGCATCTGTTTGCAGGGGACCTTATTCCCGTCGACGGCATTTTTATCAGTGGCCATGGTGTCAAATGCGACGAATCCTCCGCTACGGGTGAATCCGACCTGCTCAAGAAGACGCCCGCCGACCAAGTGTTTGCTGCGCTGAAAGACATCGCCGATGGAAAGCCCCCCAGAGAGGACATCCACAAGCTCGACCCGTTCATCATTTCTGGAAGCAAAGTAAACGAGGGAACCGGCACCTTCCTCGTTACGGCTGTAGGCGTTTACTCGAGCCACGGTCAAATCTCCATGGCCATGCAAACCGAGCAGGAAGACACCCCGTTGCAGCAGAAGCTGAACATGCTCGCCGACTGGATCGCCAAATTTGGTGGTGGCGCAGCGCTGATTCTCTTCATTGTGCTATTCATCAAGTTCTGTGTCCAATTGCCACACAATCACGAATCGGCAGACCAAAAAGGACAGACCTTTCTGCGCCTCTTCATCACCTCCGTCACGGTCGTTGTTGTCGCTGTCCCAGAAGGTCTCCCCCTGGCTGTTACGCTAGCCCTCGCGTTTGCGACCACTCGAATGATGAAGGACAACAATCTTGTCCGCGTCCTCAAGGCTTGTGAGACCATGGGTAACGCGACAACGGTTTGTTCCGACAAGACTGGAACCCTAACTCAGAACAAGATGACCGTGGTTGCTACCACTCTTGGCAAGAGTCTCAGCTTTGGTGGCACGGATAAACCGCTGGAGGAACCCGACTCGGAACCGGAGAAGGTTAAGAATGGCGTCAATGGATCCGAGGCGCCAAATGCTGTGCCCAACATGCCTGTGGCAGATTTCACTAGGGAACTCAGCATGGCTACCAAGAAGCTTCTCAACCAAGCGAATGCCGTCAACTCGACCGCTTTTGAGGGTGATGACGACGGCGAAAAGACGTTCATCGGGTCCAAGACGGAAGTTGCTTTGCTTACGTTCTGCCGTGACCATCTCGGGGCTGCCCCGGTGGAGGAGGAGCGCAAGAATGCTGATATTGTCCAGGTTGTTCCTTTCGACTCAAAGTATAAATTGATGGCTACCGTCGTTAGACTTCCTAACGCAAGGTTTCGCGCGTACGTCAAGGGTGCGTCCGAAATTCTCCTCGAGCAATGCAACACGGTTATCGCCAACCCGAACGAGGATGAGCTGCGTACTGTCGAGCTGACCGATGCGGATCGCAACATGTTCTTGCACACGATCTCCTCGTATGCCGGCCAAACCCTTCGCACGATTGGTTCCTCTTACCGCGATTTCGACAACTGGCCGCCTCCGGAGCTTGATGGCCACGGAGATCTGACGGCCGACGAGTTTGCAAAGGTCCACCATGACATGACGCTCGTAGCCATTTTCGGCATCAAGGATCCCCTTCGCCCGCAGGTCATTGGCGCCATCAAGGATTGCAACCGCGCCGGCGTGTACGTCCGTATGGTCACTGGCGACAACCTCTTAACTGGCAAGGCAATTGCAAAGGAATGCGGTATCTACAAACCCGAAGAGGGTGGAGTTGCCATGGAGGGTCCTGCTTTCCGAAGACTGTCCCCCGAGAAGCTCAAGGAAGTCGTACCGCGCTTGCAGGTGCTCGCTCGCTCGAGCCCTGATGACAAGAGAATCCTTGTTCGTACTCTCAAGGAGCTGGGTGAGACGGTGGCGGTCACTGGCGATGGAACGAATGACGCGCCCGCTCTCAAGATGGCGGATATTGGCTTTGCCATGGGCATTGCGGGCACGGAAGTTGCAAAGGAGGCTGCATCTATCATCTTGATGGACGACAACTTTGCGTCTATTGTCAAGGGTATTAGCTGGGGTCGTGCCGTGAATGATGCTGTCAAGAAGTTTTTGCAGGTAAGCAATATGGTCTTTTGTCCGGAGCGAGGCAATAGCTAACGAGAGAGGAAAACAGTTTCAACTTACAGTCAATATTACGGCCGTAGCCTTAACCTTCATTTCCGCCGTTTCCAACGACGAAGAACAGTCCGTCTTGAACGCAGTTCAGCTTCTCTGGGTAAATCTGATCATGGACACCTTTGCGGCCCTTGCTTTGGCAACCGACCCTCCGTCACATACCGTTCTCGACCGTAAGCCAGATCGCAAATCTGCACCTTTAATCACAATCAGAATGTGGAAGATGATTATCGGACAGGCCATCGCCCAGTTGGCCATCACTCTCTGCATATACTTTGGCGGCCGCTCTCTGCTCGGCTACAACATGTCGGACCCCACAGAATCCAAACGCCACAGCACCTTCGTCTTCAATACTTTTGTCTGGCTCCAGATCTTCAACGAACTCAACAACCGCCGTCTCGACAACAAGCTCAATATTTTCGAAGGTATCACGCACAACTATTTCTTCTGGATTATCAACGCCATCATGATCGGCGGTCAAGTCCTCATCATCTTCGTCGGCGGGGAAGCCTTCAAGATTACTCGTCTGAACGGCAAGGAATGGGGTATGTCTATCGGACTCGGCGCCATTTCCATCCCCTGGGGCGCTTTGATCCGCAAGTTTCCCGACCGCTGGGCCGAGGCCATGATGCCGCACGTGCATCTTCCGATGCCCAAGATCTTCAAGCGCAAGAAGAAGGAGGGTGAGGATGCGGAGAAGCAGCAAATGGACAGGCCGCCCCTGCCGCCGGGCAGGGTACATACCGGGTTGAGAGGACAGAGGGCAAGAGTGCATAGTTCAAGGTTGGGGAGGAGTTGGTCTTAGTTGGACGGCAAAGTGAGTCCCAGTCGGAGGCTCTCTACGAAAAAAGGGAAGCGGAAGGCTGCCCGGTAAAATACGAAGTTGGAGTAGGGAGTTGGGAGTTTAGTTTATGCCTACCGAATTACTAATGATCCAGGGTGTGTCTTTTTTTAGTGTTAGAGAACATGCATACGTTTTATTCCTTAGTGCAACAGCGGTGTGTTTGTATATTTTGCTGGCGGCTGTTAGACAGTGCTTACGATGATGAACTTCAACAATTCGTTCAATACTCAAGGATGCAGGTCACCAAACTCCCATCCATAACCTTGAAACTGGCTGCTCATGGGCGACTAGCGATGGAGCGGCATGTTTCGTCCGTCAGGCAGCGCACATGGTCCTTGAACTGATTGTTCTGAAGCAACAGAATCTTGCAGCCAAAAGGTACCGCCAACCAGAAACGAATGTGATTAAGACTAAAAGTACATATCTTATAAAGTAAACAAAAGCACGTAATAGCACACGTGCGGGCAAAAAATAGCAACCCAGTTGCCAGTTTGCCATGAGGGGGTATAATGTTCTTTTTCCAAAACGATGATCGACGCCTGTCCATGTTGTACCCTTCCATGTTTCGTTGTGTGTGCCGCTCAGCAGCATTTGTGGAAGCCCCGTCGATGCCATAAAACTCCGTCCGTCCGTCCGTCCGTCCGTCCGCCTATAATCGTGGTATAGACACCAAACCTGTGGCTTTCCTGACTTTTCTCCCCCTTTGCCATTCTATCGGCCCCTCCAGCCCAATCCGGACCCCTCCTTCCGACATTTCCCCTCCCCGACGATATTACAGATGATGTGATGATGTGTAAGGGAAACCAAATGACCCCAGGTATTAAAACAAGTGTAGTAAGACAAAAAGAAAGGAGTGACAGAAGGGGGAAACAAAAAAAAAGTGAGACAGGAGACAGCAAAAAAGAAACCAAACAACACCAAAAATAACAATGCAACTGACCCCCCACAGCCACACACGGACCAACGCAATGGAGTAACCCAACAACCGCCAGGGATGCCATCTCGCGCACACACTCTCTCTCCCTTTGATGCCTAGGTACGTAGGGGTAAAAAAAAAAAAAAAAAAAAGAAGCCTGAACCAATGGGTATATCCAACCAGTAAACCCACGCTGAAAAGCATGAACAACAAAAGAGAGAGAAAAAAAAAAAAGAAAAACCAAACAAACGCCTCAGAATGCGATCGGCCACTTCTTGCCTCTCCCGGACTCTTGGGGCTCAACTCTCAGCAGCGCTCGGGAGACTACAGCCCCCTCACCAGATTCACACCCCCTACTCCAAACTTCTTCAACTCCTCCGGCGCCGCATCCACCACGATCGTGATCCTCTTGGCCCCCAACAACACACCGGCAAAGAAGATGCCGACAATCAGCAGCAGCGCCACGACCGTCACCGTCGCAATGGCCGTCAACTCGGCCCTGACGATCCTCGACACCCTCCTCCTTCCGCCCGGTCCGACGGAACCTCCGACTGAGGAACCACCCGTTTCCTTTGACGAACAGTGTGATGATGATGATGAGGACTGCTGCCACGCAAACTGCGTCATGTCCACGCGGGGCATGTCGCTCGGACTAATGGTTTCGGTCTTGCGGAGCTTCAGCTGCTGTGCGCCGGCGGTGTAGCGAAGCTCGGTGAGCATGGACTGGTGACTGGAAAAGTGATAGTGGGATTCGTTGGTGGCGGCGCGCATGAGGGCCGGGTTGACGCAGAGTTTGGCGAGGCGGTCGAGTTCTTCGGCTTGGCTTTGGGTTAATTGGTTTTGTTGTTGTTGATGATGATGAGGATGACGATGATAAAGATGGTGGTTGCCGCCGGCAGTAGTGAAGGATGGTTGTGAGCTAAGCGGCGATGATGATGATGATGATGATGAGAAGGGGGAGGAACGACCGCAGGCAAGCGCTTCCTTGAGGGAATCGACGGTTGAGCCGGCTTCGATTTTTCGGGGCACTTCGGCGAGGGGGCGGAAGCGGGCGGGAACGCCGATGGCGAGGTGGAGTGGTGGGACGGATTTAGTTACTACGGAACCGGCGCCGATGACGGCTCCATCGCCGATTGTTACGCCGCCTCTGTGGAAAAGGGGGGGGGGGGCTATTGTTAGTATGTAGGGGAAACCTTGGTAGGGCGGAAAAGGGGGGTGGGTCCGATGCAGGGGAAAGTAAACAAAGGGAGATGAGGACAAGTCTCCACAAGAGAAAATAATAAAGGGGGGAAAGGCAAAACGAGAGAAGAAAAAAGGAGAAAAAAAAATTGAAATGGAGGAACTTACAAGATGGTCACGTTGGCCCCGATCCACACGCCATTGCCGATGGTGATGGGCTTCCCAATGCTGCTCCTTTGCGATTCCCGGGCCTCGGGGTGAATTGGATGACCGACGCTTACCAGCGTACAGTGAGGTCCAATATTGCAGTTCTCGCCAATCGTGACGTCGGCTACGGGCGTGTCCATAATGAAGCAGCCCCGGTTGATGAAGGTCGAACCTCCTACTCGAAGACGCAACCCATAGTCGACAAAAAATGGGGGCTTGACAAAGGGAGTGAGAGCCTTGAGGGTTGGGTCGCGGAAAGTCATGTCATGTGTAATAGCGCCATCTTCTTTCCTGTTCCGAGCCGGTCGGATAATGCTATCGAACGGGTTAGCACACTGTTGATGGATCAAAACATCGATCTTGATGCATCTCATAGCAGACTCACTCGAGAAAGAGGCTTGTTCGAACATCTGGTGTAGCATCTTCAGGCATGCTGTTGAAGCGTCTACAGGCGTGAGCGCACCGATCCCTAGCGGCGCGAAAGTCGTCAAGGCCAGCAGGGAAGGATATCCCTGCTGCGCCTAGAGGCTGATTATCGATATTATCCATTGTGTGTGTGTGTGTGTATGTATGTGTGTGTGTGAAGTGAAGCAGTAGGGGGGGGGGGGGGGGGGGACTAGGAAAGGAAACTGGTGAGCATTCGGTTGGCGGCTGAAGGATGTAGATAGTCGAGTGGGCAGTTGCGGCTTGGTTGTGTTATGTAGTTGGTGTGGCCGATGTGCCGAGGAAAAATGGGTCGGTGTTTGGTAAAATCGTTTGTTAAAATGGGAATTTGCGGGTGCAAAATTATGCCAAACCAAAGTCGAAATCGTTTCGAATGGATGGGGGAGAGCAGGCTTTGTCCCTGAAGTGAATCTACCGATTTGCAAATGAGGATTGGCGCCTTGCCACTCCTGGTGCAAATTCCAAACTTGCCCGGGCCACGAAGGGTTTGGCGAGATTTGGTACGAGAAGGCCGGACTTAGTTGGGACGGGCCTCTTCTTGATCTGTTCCGTCGGGCTAGGCTGACCCCACGGATGGGTTCGATCACTTCCCCGGACAGGGGTAGACGGGTCCAAGATGACGGGACTGAGAAAAAAAAAAGATTGCAGGGGGGGTGGGAACAAAGGCAAAAATGAACAGTGTGGTTGTTTTTAGCCAAGACTCGGAACTCGGAATCAACTTTTTTTTTTTTTTTTTTCGTGGCCGTGTGTCGTCGAGAAGTTGGAGTCGACAAGGGTGTGTTGCACAAGGGGGGCTTAATACGGGGGAGTGATGATGATGATGATGCTAGTGTAGTGTAGTGTAGTGTAGTGTAGTGTAGTGTAGTGTAGTGTAGTGTAGTGTAGTGTCGAACCAGGAAAAAGCACACGAGGAATAATGAATGGATCGATGTGAGTGGGAGCTCATAGTGGTATATGTAGTAGGTGTATAATGACCAAGCTGGACCGCTGTGCCATTCTCCAGCCATGACTTTATTTGGTGGACAAGTGTAACCAAAACCAAACCAAACCACCAACACCCGCAAACCCTTGAAGGTCTTACCCGAAGCGAAGCCACGAGCGCGCAGCAATAGCTGCACAATACGAGGCTCCAAATAACGGGGTAGAGATATGTAATGATACGTAAGCTCGGACGAGAGCCTGCAGATAGCCGCTTCGCTGAGTAATGAGGGCATATTGTTTGGTATTAATGCTGAGGTTTATGTCGCTGACGGTGTCATTAGAAAACGAAGGAGGCGGGTGTTGCTGCATTGAGATCAGGAAATTCGCCCATGGACGAACTCCTTTCGGGGGACTCCGCATGGGGCCCAACCCTGCTGTTGCCCCTGGTTTAGCGCTTTGTAGTGTAGTGTACAGTACCTAGTGTAGCTGCCGTTTATCACCGACCACAACCCTACCTACTACTACATACAGTAGTGTAGTGTAGTGTAGTATGTTGCGCGCATACGTACAGGACAGGTACACTACACTTCTGCGTGTCATGTCCAAATCCCATGTGGTCGTTTGCCTTGAAGCTATGGAGCTGAAAAGAGTGGACACTGGCATGGATCAATGCTGAAAGCATCGCATATCGCCGACCGCGTTTCGCACATGTTCGGATGCTTCTGGAAGCTTGGAATAGGACCAAAAAAGCGAAAAAAAAAGAAAAAAAAGGAGGCATCTTGCCGCCGTGTGACCTCCGCGAAAAGGTTTAACCTTGTTGTCACCCCGGGGCCACTTCCGCCCTTCCGGCACGCTTTGCTGCAGTGTAAAAAGGTGTCGCGTGCAAGCGTGCAGAAGCGCATGGCAGCCGATCCATGCCCACCATTTCCCCCCTGGCATTAGTCAGGGGTTCGGGGACCAACCCCGTCCATGCCGTACCGTTCCATGCACCACCAAAGACGACGCATGCCAAATACGGCTGTCTTTTGTTCCTAAAGGGATAACTCCGGAGCTGAAAAAAATGATGGGTCGTGCAGCCAAAAAAGTCCCTCAGCCGCCCAACGCAGCCTCTGCACCCCAGAGGCTGCAACAGACCCGGCCTTGCAGTCTGTATGTACGCCAGGGCATGCCACTCGCCGAGAGGCGTCAGCTCGTTTTGCACCAAAAGAGACAGACGGACGCATCGGCGAGATAGAAAAGGGCAAACGAGTGCAGGTATCATGCACTGCGCCGTCAGAATCAGATCAACTGAGCGTCCTGTTTGGGGTCGGGAGAACAAGGCCGGATCTAAAGTCGCATCCTCTCCACTTTTGCCAAGGTGTGTGTTTGTGTGACCAGGAAACAAGGCTCTGGAGCCATGCCGCAATACACCATGTAGTAGTGTAGCTGATTAGCCAAGTTTGTTTGTTAGAAATTTCATGATACAACATGATGAGTGTGTTACTCAGGCAGATGGTTCCAAAGAAAAGACTGTGTACACGCGGGCTCACCAAAAACAATTTGGTCGTGTGTGTACCCAGTGTACTGGTTTTTTTTTTTTTTTCCTTTGGGGGAACCACCTGTTAGGGTAGCTAGTCGTCCCCCCAAACCCTCCCCACGGGCCACAAAGTTTGACATTGGCGTAGGCGTGGAAGACTCCATCCGGTCGGGTCATCCGTCTGTTCCGGTTCGTTGCTCTGCGGGCGTCTCCAAGCCAGGATGATGTACATACGGCATGCGTAGCGCAGGAGTTTCTCTAAGTGGTCCCTCCGGATGTGGCTCCCTTGTCGTTCCTAGTGTAGTGTAGATGCTCGGCGGCTTTTGCGCTGTGCACTATGTACTAATTTGAACTGTACCTGAACCCCCACTCGACCGTCATTGTGTCTTACCGTCGGCCGAGTTTGAATCATCAGCAACAAAAGCAACGCTTTCGCCGTCCTCAGTGCGGTAAATGCCGTAAACCCATTCTGCCATTCCATCTCGCACTCCCGCCCATCCCGCACCCAAATCCATAGCCACGGTACGCTGACACAGTTGGGAACGAGTTTGTAGTGTGATTGGTAATCACCGCGCCTGGTTTCATCAATTCACATCCAACTTCCGGCCAACCCTGTCCTCCTTGTTGGCGGGGAGGTCGCTCCTCTCCACTGGCCCTTGGGCGTCGTCGCTGGCGTCATCGGAACGGGTATCGATCATGGCGTTCGCAATGTTGCACAGCGAGTGGCTCGAGTGGCTCCCGGCACCGCTGTCACGCTCGCCTCGGGGATCTTGGCGAGTTTCCTGTGTGTGCGCTAGCGGGAGACCCATAGCAAACATTAAACCCATGCCCGTACCCATGGCGATCCCCGTTTCAAAACCGCGGCGAAAGTCTGGAGGCCAATTGGTAACAGACGGATCGCCGCTAGTGCTAGTTTCAGGAACAGCTGCACTTGCTGTTTGGGGAGGTTGAGAAGCCCGAGAGGTCTGATTGCATTGTTCCTGTGTCTGCTGACCCGATGGGTTCGGAGAGTCGCTAATAACGGCGCTGAGCGGCCTCGGATTCCCTGCAGTTTTGGAGCCTATGACGAATGTATGCCAGTTAGCGAGGGAATGATATTTCTTTTTTCGGAACCAATTTCGTTCAAACCCCTGCCGCTTCACACATGCCACATGCCTTGGTGAGGTGAATGCTCGTGCGATCCACCCCGAAACGAATCGGCGACATCATGCCTTGCGGGTGGGGTGACCTCGAATTGAGGGTTCGTGGGTAGGTAGTACTTGGGGGGTCAAGGTGGCCGTCGGCACGTTTGTGTAGGTTGGTGGTGGTGCTGGACGGCTGGTCCCGCTTCCCTGGGCTTGGATGGCGGCGTGGCTGGTGGCAGCGCTCGGAAGCTGAACACAAGCGCTACAGGGTTCCGTCTAGGGCAGCGCCAGATGTGGCAGGTGTATTGGTCCTTGTGTGTCGGGTAACAGCCCGGCGGTTGAGCAGAGATGGGAGGCGCAGTAGATGCAGGCCAAGACCTGAGCGACAGGCATGGTGGGCATCACCTTGGTTTCTTTCTTTTTTTTTTTTCTCGGATGTCGGGACCGCGGATGCAGTCCGTGTGCATGTGAACCCGTGTGATGATTGTACACTAGTACTAGAGGGAGAGGAATTTGATGTTTCGGTACGTTGGCGGATATGCTACAGCGGGGGCGCGCTGTTGGCGGCCACTGAATTATCAATAGTAGGCGCTAAAAGGCGCTACAAGGCGGGGAGGGCGGGGAGCCGATGAGACCTTTCGATCCGTCGAGATGTGTACCAGCAACAATGAAGCCGCAATGGAGTCGTTTACACTGTTTCCGATGCGTCCTCTGTCAGCGGTATTCTCTATTATCAGGCGACAAGTGGAGCACGAATTATCGTTTCCAGGCGTCAAACGGGTACAAATCCTTCACCGCGAATCTGCGCCAAAGGCCTAGAATGTCAGGGTTAACCGAGCAAACGGCGGCAAAGACGCAAAAAACCTTGAAGCAGGCAAAGGGTATGAAGGTATCGTCGCCCGCGCTTGTGGTGTCGCTTGTCGAGGCTTGTCTCGCTTAAGGTCCAAAGTTAGCAACCTCATCAATTGCAATTTGACTCTGTCGCGGCCTATTTGCCGGTTGTGTCAATTGGCGCAACATGAAGGATCTGGATCTCTATCTTTTCGTCAGCGGAGCGCGTACTGCTGTAAATTCGGGCGCGGGTATGATCTGCAATCCTTGTTTTCCGGGGGCGACTTGAAAGCTGGAAAACGAAAACACAAGGTCTGTGACCACGGGCAATACACAGGCAGGCAACCCCTTCCATGATCCAACGGAATCTCCTGTCAGCTGGCAACCAGTTCCCTTGCCTGATAGGTATGAAACATTGGTCCGGACCGTTTGCTACGACAGTGGGGTCGGGTGCCTTCGACTACAAGATGCAGAGTGTAGATGGAAGGCGCATTCCGGAACGCACAGTCACTGGCTTGTTGCAACTTGCAAACCTATTTTAGATGCCAACAGGAAGGAACGTTCGATTCGACGCCGGCATTCACCGCCCTTTTCCCTGAATGCTGCGTTTGCCCTTGCAACATGCTGTCTCCCACACAAACACCGACGGATTGCATGAATTCGAATTCCTTCTACCCATCCTCCCGCGCAACGACTGTTTCCGAATCGTCTACCCCCTATCCCAATTTCGTGATCCCTCGGGGTCTCTCAGGCATTCATTGTCGTTGAAGCCGGTGTAATGAATCCGTCTCAGGCCCTGGTCTTGAAAAGATGCCCCTTGACTTCGGGTTGGAACATCCCAGTTCTATCCTGCCACCTCTTCTCAACGGGAGTAGAGGACGGTAAAGTGTACCCTAGCCTGTAATTCAGCACATATCAAGATTGACTAAGATGAAGAGGTCCAGATGCTTCCACGACCGATGCTCCTCACCCACAGCGCTGTGCTCGACACCTCCAAATCCACGAATTAAACGTATGGAACCTGACTTTGCACAAGAGCTTCACCTCAGTTCCGGTCATTACCGATGAGTTGAAAGCAATCATTCAAGATGTGCGTGCGAAATATCTCCACCATACAGTTCTCGTGGACAGTCTCGTGTCGAATGTCGCCAGTGTGCCGGCCTGGCGTGGCCGCCGAGTACCAGCACAGCGGATATTAAGCCACCACCAACTTGAAATTGTCACCGCCTGTCTGCTGGTGCAACGGCTCTAACCCCCCAGCCTACGGTGTCGCGTTGAATCCGTCGAGTCATCTCGGTCCACCACGTATCAGGTAAAGAGTGTCTCCAAAGTTCCTCCCGCTCCGTCCACTGATGCCCAGGACCACGTAAGACCTTGGGAGACAGTAACCTTGCCTGAAAGGCCCATGCTTTTCAACTCTGTGGTTTGTGGTCCACCACTGTCTACAGGTGTGTTTCGTCTGGTTCTTGGCCTTGTGTGTATCTATAAGTGTTATGTCTTTGAACAGGCCAAAGCCATGCAACGCTTCTCTTCATATCGACAAGTCAAACACCACATAGTGAAAATGAGAAAGCGAGAATGGGTTGGGGCTTATGACAATGCTCTTTGGGCACCAGGCACATACGTCTCACGAATGACTGCTCCTAAACCCTCTGGGCATCGGAGGAAACGGCAAGAAAACGTTTTAGCACCGAAACAAGTGTAATAGCGCTTTCACAAGTAATGAACTACCTAGCCAATGGTCAAACCTAAGCGGCTCACAGAAACGCAAAAATCTCGGTCTACCGGGTCTCCGTCTCCGAAGCGACTGGCAAGAGGTTTCCACAAATTTGGACGATTTGACACTGCAAACAGTCCCATAATCATGTGTCCTTACGAGAAATATGGGGGGACAAACAGCTTGAGAACACAAGTCGCGTCCATGAGACAGTTCGACGTCGGCCTCGAAACCAAAGTCAGCCATGCCCTCCACCAGTCCCATCAGAGCTTGAGTAGTTTAAGTGAGTGGAAGGGTGTAAAGGGAGATGTTGTTGTTTCTTGTGGACGGTGAGCACGTGGTGAATATTAATGTGTCACGGCGCCGAATTGGTGAAGGGTTGCCGGGAAAATGACAGGATCAACTGTTGAAGCTCCTGATAGTGTTCAATATGTGCCGCGGTTGGGCATACATGTAGTGGCTCGTCCATAACCAAATCGATGAGACCTTTGCAGTTGATACCGCACGTTGTACCTAGTTAGGTAAGAAAGGCTGTTGCAAAACCAGTGATAGAGTTTACAGTATTTTGGAAAACCCTTTAGCTAGAATCTCTTTGGGATAATTCCATTCAGGGGAGGAACCTCAAGATTCAAATTCATTGCGTAGTAATCGTATTCCCGAGGTACAATGTCCAAGGCCAGTGTAATTTTATCTACTAGAATAAGGACGAGAGTGGGTGTTTCAGCAGGTGGGTGGATCGAGGGGGGCGGTGGACCGAGCTCCCGTCCATACTTACTCAGGTCCCAACTCAAAACACGTAGTGACCAATCAGATATTATACATTGGGTGTCTACATTCCCTTTTTGGGTTTACAAAATAATCCATCGACGACGCATATGTCATCCGATCATGACTAACCGGTCTTGGGAAAAATAGAGACCATCTTGCGGCCGTCCCTCACAATTCGGCAGTGAGTGTTGAAAAACTGAAAGAGATACGCTTTTCCGACCTGTTCGTCTTGATTGATTATACTCCGTACATAACGAGCTTACAGGAGATAAGCTTTTTCCCCAGGGGATGTTTGACATATGAAACTGTATGTAATCATTAAGTGTAAGTGTTCCAGTACTGTGTACATATAGAGTTGTCGACTTTCGGTATTCCTTCCTTTTGGGCGTTCATGGTAGGTAGCAGGAATGCCTGATCCTTTGCCTAATATAGTTCGCTAGGTCAAGGCGATCAAGCCGGTTGCGTCGGATCAGCGTGGGAGAAAGGCAGCATATTTTATAGGGTGTATATAAACAGAAGGAATACTTTTGTAGATAATAACACCATGACATCATGGCCATCTCAACTGTCGCTCCAAAATCCATACCCAACCATTGCTTCCATCGGGCGAGGGTCTACCAAGTGGAGGCCCTTCCAATGAGTTGCATGAATGGCACCCCACGGCTCACCAATGCCACAGCCGCCATAAAATGGTCCAGCGTCTTCGACAGCTCATGCGAGTTAGAACTCTACTCGAACTTGGGTAGTTGGTAGATGTCATCGGGATCTATGTCACTCGTCAGCATTGTGCCATCCGCTAAGCAACTCTCCACCGGTTCGGTTCGACTTACCCTTTCCTTCATTCCCAATAAACTCCCGAACCTCCTTCACCCTCTTATCCACCTCACCCAACAACCCTTCCAAATCCTTATTTACCTCCGCATTCCTCTCCGCACCCCTCTTTAACGCCCAACTCGCCACATCGAACTGACTCACCCGGTTCCTCAACATCATATCAAACGGCGTAGTCGTGCTTCCCTCTTCTTGGTAACCCTCAACATCCATGCGCTCTGCCTTCTCCCTTCCAAACAAGAGACCCTGCAGTTCCGTCGGGTACCCATGGTAGTTGAACAACACCGGTCTGTCGGCGGTGAACATTTCGATGAACTTGGACTTGGCCAGGGCATGCGGGTGCTTGGACTCTTCGATGAGAATCATCAGATCCGTCACGTTGATGACGCGGATCTTGAGGGCGGGCGCCATGGAGCGCAAGAGTTCAGCGGCTTTAATCACCTCAAAGGTAACTTCGACGCCGATGCCGACGAGGACTACATCTGGGTCTTGCACCGACTTCCCCGCGGATGCGTTGGGGTCGGGGGAAGAAGCAAAGTGCCAAATGGAGGCACCCAGGCGACAGTGCTCGGCTGCTTCGGCGGGAGAGAGGTAGACGGCCGTGGGCTGCTTGGAGCCGATGATGAGGTTTGTCTTGTTCTTGCTTTCCATGACGTGATGCACGGTGCTGAGGAAGCAGTTGGCGTCGGGCGGGAGGTAAACGCGAGCGGCCTCGGCCTTTAGGTTGAGGACAGCGCCGATGAAGGAAGGGTTCTGGTGCGAGAAACCATTGTGTTCTTGACGTGCCCAGGTCGAAGTCTCGATGTAGTTGATGGAGGCCAGGTCGCCACGCCAGGGAACTTCACGCGCGATCTTGACGAACTTGGAGTATTGCACCATCATGGTGTGGACAATTCCGAGGAAGGACTCGTAGGAGGGAAAGAGGGCGGTGCGGCCTGTGAGAGTGTACCCTTGCATGAAGCCCTGACAGTTGTGCTCGGAAAGAACCTCGATGACGCGGCCACCATGTGCCCTTGAGAACTCGTCCCACTGGAAGTCACGCTGTGTGTGATCGAGGATGGCGTTGAGCTTGTTCGACTCGAGTTCGTCAGGGGAGAATAGTCGGATAGTCTTGGGGTTCTCTTGGAATAACTGGTCGAGGAATTTGCCGGCAGTCTTCATGCAGCTTTCATCGATGCCTTTTTCAACACCGAACTGCTTCCAGTCGATCATCTTTAGGGGAGTATATGGGTCGTACGTGGTCTTGAGTTGACCGAGCCTCTTCTCTTCCTTGGGAAGGACACGAGTGATAGCCTCAGTAGGCTTGCCCTCACCATCAAGGAGCTCGCTGATCTTGTAGCTGGAAAGCCACCCGTCTAGAGCCTGGAGTTGCTTCTCATCACTGCCGGCCTTGGGAAGGGGGACTTGATGGGAGTGGAAAGATCCTTCGATGATCTTGCCTTCCACCTCCTTTGGACCAGTCCATCCTTTGGGCGTTCTGAGGACAATCATTGGCCATCTCGGCTTCACAATCGGCTTGTTGTCCTCCCTCGCAGCCTTTTGGATCTTCTTGATCTCGGCTAAAGCCCATTCCAGGGAGCTCTGCAAGTCGTCGTCAATGTTCTCGAGGTCTTCCACAATGCGCACCTGGTATCCGTAGCCACTGAACAAGCAGGCAATCTCCTTGTCGTCCATGCACCCAAAGATAGTACGCTCGCTGATCTTGAAACCGTTGACATGCAGAATGGGGAGGACGGCACCTGACTCTTTGGGGTCGAGGTACTTGATAGCATGCCAGGCCGTTGCTGTCGGGCCAGTCTCTGCCTCACCGTCGCCTACCACACAGGTGACGATCAGATCGGGATTATCCATGACGGCGCCGAACGAGACGGCAAGGGCATATCCAAGCTCGCCACCTTCATGAATCGAACCCGGCGTCTCGGCGTTGATGTGACTGGGGAAACCGCCGGGGACAGAGAAACGGGTGATGAGGTTGCGCAAACCAGTAGCGTTGCGGTCATATTCACCGGGATAAAAACGCTCAAGGGCGCCTTCGAGCCATAGAGAGGCGAGGGCGGCAGGGGCGCCGTGGCCGGGACCGATAACGTAAATCATGTCAAGGTCATGGTTGCGGATCAAAACGTTGAGATGCGACCAGACAAGAATTAGGCCAGGGCATGTTCCCCAATGACCGAGAAGTCGGGGCTTGATGTGCGAAACTTGGAGTTTGTCCTGGAGGAGAATGTTGTCGCGCAGGAAGATCATGGAGGCGGCAATGTAGCAACCTGCACGCTGGAATGCGCGCAGCGACTCGCGGACATGGTCTGGGAGGTTCTTGGGCTTAATACGGACTGCGAGGTCGAGGACATTGTCGGGGAGGTGGGATGCTAGAGGAGGAGGGTTGGAAATTGGGATCTGTGTGCCGCCCATGTTGTCGGTGTGTTGACCTTTGATGGTCTGTCGTTAGAAGGGGGTGTCTTGATGAAAGAGCCGCAAGATGGGGGCTTCTGTGGTAGCTGCGCTCTCCCTTACAGACGTCAATCGTTTGTGGCGCTTGTGGTTGGAATGTGGAAGCAGTGGTGTTGCTGTTTGCTTCAAGCGATGGGACAATGCAAGAAATCCGGGGTCCAAAAGGGTACAATGAGCTTTGTAGGTGCGGGTCGAGCCTTTGTATAGCGTCTTTCACAACTCGAATTGGACGTTTGCTGAAAAGATTCGTAGTGAGGATGTGCAGGGCAATGTCTTAAAAACAAATGCCGACAAAGTGGACGTGATGGCTTGCGATAACGGCCAAGTCATCAAGGTACACACATTGCACTAACAATTATCACTAACTGGCATCGATGACGTACCTAGTCCACTGTAGAAGGTGGGGGTGAACGATAAGGACAGAATCGAGTCCAGTTCGTCTGATAACGACGGGAAGAAGTGGTGGTCCACTCGTTGTCCACTCATCCACCACTGTTCCTGCTTTCGGGATTCCTGTTCCTGGCTGCTGGGGCACCCATCTGGTGGCATTGGTACCCTAACCCTCCTGTCTCACCACTGTACCAACCTTATTCTGGATCGATGGCGCAAGGAAAGGGGTAATGAGGCAAGTAAACAATGAGACAACGCCTTTCAGATGCGTCGAAAAGTTCATGAGGAGGGAAGCATACCGGTGATGAGCACGAAGGTGCTGAAAGTAATAACAGGTGAAATCGCGCCAAGTGTCAAGGAACACCAAACGGCATCGTCAAAGATCGCTCACAAGAAAAAGAGCTGGAAGACCAGAAATTCTGGCAGGTGAAGGAGGTTGCCTCATTGAATGCGAACCAGCAGTGACCAACGATCAAGTCAAAGAGGTAAGTGATGCCGGAAAAGAGAGGGTCAAAGGCAGCAGTCTAGGGACTACAACATTCTCCAAGACACTCTGCCATTCTGACCTTCAATGAACTTGGATACCTGTAGAAGCTCTTGATGTACGTGCCTCTTCAATGGGACCATCACTTGGACATCTCAGCCTCTTTGAAGATCCAGGATATGCCAACATCCCGTTCCTGGAAGCAGACTGATTGGCTTGATCCAGTCTTGTGAGCGACCCTTTCAATGGCTGAACAGAAGACCCTGGCTCAGGGTAGCACTAGATCAGTTCCCAAAACCAACGTACATATGGCAGATTTTGAGAACAAAGAAATCCGCCAGCGCTGCCTTGCACCTCCATGTCAGGAGCAGGCCAGACGACCATTTGGCTGGCATGATGCTGCAAAAAACACAAAGAGACACCATTTTCATAGCCCGTACAGAGGGTTTTGGATGCTCTTTGCAGGACAAAGAAGCTGTTTTGTATAGGAAAGGAGATGACTATAAGAGCGAACGGTCGCTATGATAGCTAGAAAGAATCAAACTCGAACGAGTTCAAAGCTCTCATTGCTTCCAAAACTCGCCGTTATTTTTGCTGCGTCCATCGTGATTCTATCTCAAATCCTGGTGTTTTGCAGCTATTCAGAAGCCATGGTACGTACTTGGCCGAGTGTCCTCCAACGTCGCATTTGCCCACTTGGTCGCAGATTGGCCCTGTCATACGTCCGTCCAAAGACACCACTCATCTGCACTCACAGAGCGAATGGCGCTGACAGTGCTCCCCCACTTTCTCAGGGTTCATCAGACAAAAAAGGCAAGAAACGACCTCACCCTAAAGGGGTCAGTGGGCATTTCGATGGTACAAATGTGAGAATTTCTTGTAGCACATGCACAACTTGCATCACCTCTGCAATATCGCTCCCACCCATGTCTCTGCAGAACACTGACTGGGCCAATCAGACAAGCCCCGAGTCCAAGGCTCAAGTTGAGACGGCCTATGATCTCGCCAGTGAGCCCACCCACCAGAGTTCTTCATCATTTGCACACAAGACCCATACTAACCACCAGTGCCCAAAAGGTAAACTCTCACAACTATCTCCTAGCTTGAAAGGGAAAGATGTACTAAATCCCGACAACGCACGTCATGGGGAAGTAGACCAAGGAACACGCCCGACGTATAAGGAAGTCGAACGTTATTCTCAGCGGAATGAATCGAACAAGCCATCCTTTCCCAAACCCAAGGAGGGATCCAAATCCCCATCTCATTCGGAGGCCACCAAGAAGTCCAAATGTGTGAGCATGAGTGGGGTGTCGATAGACCCCAGACCATCACCCCAACGCTACAAGCTCGTTCTTTGAGTGCTTGAACGCACACCCCATCGGGGTCGACGCATCCCCCACAACGAAGCCAGGGGTATTTCTCTGCAGTCAGTCAAACATCAGTTTGGTTGTCTGGGCGCTTACCGGGGGGCCCATGATCGACACTGGACAGTGGGACACTTCCACTTTCCCCGATTTCTTCTCCAACTCTTCACTTCTTCGGGGCATGTTCTGGACATTGTCACTTCACGATCTTTCTTCCTTTTGTCTCGGACATTGCATTTGGCTTGTTCTTTTGCAGGACATTTCACGATACCTCTACACTTATTTTCGATTTGCGGGCGGGGCTTTTGCATCAAGGACGGGAATGGATCAGAACGAGAGATGACAGACAAGACAATGCATTATTCGGGCCTAGAGAGACACACTACTGGTTGACACTGGACATTGATACCCCTGTGGAGGAGCCCATCAGTGGGAGTTGGCAGTAGCAGCATTTGGGACATGACATGGCAGGCACGATTGGCATTTTAGGTGTTTTGAGAATTGGGTTCGCATTGTTCCACAGGAGATAGAAGGAGCAATCCTCAACCTCAATGAAGAATTTTCCAGTTCCGTTCCGTTTCCTCACAGAGAATCCAAAGCGGATCAAATTTGGTCTTCGTCTCAAACGCGTCCAGTGCCTTCTCCTGTCGCAGTCCAATTCATTCAATGTTCTCGACCATGACAAGTCCAGCTTGGCTCAACCCCTACTTCCAATCAATTCCATCCGTCTGGCTCAATTGGAAACAACGGTTGTGGCTCAGCACGCCGCTCGCTGCAGCTGTCCACAACCTCCCAATGCCCGTCCACCTTTCTCAATCCTCGTCGAAACCCACAACTCGCTAATTGAACTCGCAACTCAATGCCTATAGTTAGGAATCTGATCAAGAGAAAGGGCATGAGAAATGACAAGAAACGTTTAACCGCTATTTCCTCCTTGTTGTTCTGATCACAGTTAGCATATGCTCTTCTCATTTCCATCACAGATGCTAACTACATACCTCGACCCTCCAATCAAACCACCCGCCAAAACAGCAAGGCGTTTTTCCAACACTCGTCAGGCTAACAGCTGCAAGGTCCTTGAGTCCCATCTGCCAAAACCCGTCGAATCCCGCGTCGAGAATCGAGGATCGCCTCAATACCCCTAACCAGTCCACTGCATGCCACTGCATGCAGCGGGTGTTTGGTAGCACTCGATGCAGTCAACCCCTCCAAATCCGTCCAAGTCTCGCCAGAAGCGCTCCAGTATGGTTACACTGGGCCACTCACTTTGCTGCCATAGCCCATCTGCCAGTTGACAAACAAGAATGGTCGCTGGCAAGAGAGAAGAGACATATGAACCAAAGATGGCCCTCTCCTGTTCTCGATTGCAGAGAGTCGAGTTGAGTTGGGTTGGGATGCGAAAGTTTCATTGTTCTGCATGGTCCTTGCCTTGACCTTCTCCCTGAGATTAAAGCGTCGACAAGTCACTTGACATCACCTGCACTCTAACTAGCCGCCCACTTATTGGTTCCAGATTCTCCTGTTGGTTCCCCAAGACCCAAGACGGGTGTTGGTGGCCTCAGTTTTTGTCTAGTGTTTGGATAGTACGCAGGTAACGGACGTGATGCCCTCAGAGCAGTACCAGCAGTCTGTGAGGTCGGTGGACAGTGAGACGCGTGAGATTGAGGGGGCAAGTCACAAGGCATGGTCTGTCGACTTGGAAAAGGGACGAGCTCGGGTGGAAGGGGAGATAAAAAAAGGAGTTGATGGGTAGGTACACTCAGTTTGAGCCTCACGCTCAACCCTTCAGTCACTCACTAACACACCAAACAGCATCAATCTTGACCCGTATCCCAATCTCGACTACATCAATTCGCAGGAAGAACCAGCAAGTTATGTCAACATGCAAGGTACTACCACAATGTCACTGAGCTATGAGGGGAACTCGATCCTAACACCATTACAGTGAGGGATGCTCCAGAAGGCTACCCCATGCTTGCCCGCTTCATCTCTTCTCATGAAGACGGCTACATCTTTCGGGAGTTCCGCTACCTACAGTCCCGGACACTCTTGCGCATGCAAGATGAACTACGCGCCCTCGAAGTGCAGCTGCACAGGATGGACCAGTTTGATGCTGAAAACAGGGCCAGCTTCCTCAAGACGAGGGAGATGGATGATGATCGACTGGGGGCGAGGGGACGGTTGATGGATGAAATTGCGGAGAAACTCAAGAAATATGGTATGTATGTTTGATCACTGTTCTCTTTCCTCAGTCTCTAGTAGTGTTTGAGCAGCGTTCTTTAGTTTGACCAGGTCGTGGAGACGGAGCAGCAAGACAGATACGCCGGGAACGGAACACTTCGCTGACCTTCAAGGATGCAGGCGAACTTCTCATCATGTCCAATGACCTCGCCAACTTCGACCGACCATCCCGCTTCGACATCGAAAGTCTTGATAACTTCTTCCGAGCCAAAGAGCCTCTGTTTAGACATGAGCGATACATCGGGTGTCGGTCCGACATGATAACCCTCAAAGCAGGGAGAGACGACGCCTGGATTGATCGCGTAATCATGCGGTTACTCGTCAAGTACAACTGTGCACCACTACGGGTTAGTAGCTCTCCATATTATTTAGAGTCATTGAGCCCAAAGCTAACTCATGTCCCAGTACATCTTTGCCAACGCTCACACCAAGACCCATGCCGGTAGCAAGTACACAGCATTAAACCTCTTCTCCATTGCCCGCGTCCACTTCCTTAAGATGGTCATTCTGATCTTGCTCATGCTTTGCCTGTTATGCCTACCTTTGTTCCCGCTCTATTCCTGGACCAAGGGACGCTCAGGCGCGGCAGGCAAAGGAACGGACAGCGCTGCAGCAACTGGACAGACGCTAGCCAAGATTATGGGCTTGATCGTTGCGTGCGCGTTTGCATTTGGTGTGGTGTTGAGTGTGTGTACGAGAGCAAAGAAGCATGAGATCTTTGGAAGTTGTGCTGCGTAAGTCTGACTTCCCTTTGCACGCTTCTGGAATTGTGTGATGCGGTTGGCTGACTGGTTAAACTGCAGATACGTGGCTGTTCTCATTGTGTTCATGACATCAACGTGATCGAATCTGGTGTCTGAGGTGGACTCGATGTGTCTGGTCACCTCGCATACGAGATCAAGCCCCTCAACGCAATGTATCATATGGTCGTCCATCAAGGTCCAATTTGGTAGCGTATCAGACAACACGGATCATGAGCCGTGTGCAAGCCAGGTCCAACATTCAGGGAAGCAAGACTAAAAGGCATAGCGACGGCATGGTTCTGGTCATCAACGGAGTCCGCAACGGCATTGCACCTCCTTTCCACACCTCCAAAATAGAAAAGAAAAAGATAAGAACATCATTTTCGATTTCGTAAACCATTCCCGAGTTGAAGAAATGATGCAAAAAGCTCAGTCGCCCAGGCAAGCTTGTGGAACGAACCACAACGCCCCAGCTGCGACCTACGAAAACCATGCCCGAGTACCGCGCACCCGGCAATGTTTTCATCAACTAGAACCACTGCGCCATACGACCACAGGGCCCTGTTGTGCTAGAGGGGCCAGGTAACGGACCTTCTATGGTGCCTGCTACCTACTGGTGGTTGGGACAGGTCCAGTCTGGGTGTCCGGGAGGGAGGCAGGCAGGCAGCAGTCATGTCATCCAATGTCTGGGGATGGGTGCACCGGCTGGGCGGCGGCAGCGGCAGCAGAAATGACGGCAGGCACGGTAAGTCTTGGGTTTAGGACGAGGGTCTGTAAGGAAGGGTAAGAAGGGTGTACTCGAGAATCATTAGAGAAGCTGGCTTTGGAAGCGGCGTATTTGATGTGGGATTGGTGTGGTTGATATTGGACTACTGATTATGGGTGACAGCTGAGCCTATCTAATCAGTTTCGACCTGGGAATATGTCCTGGAAAAGTTCAGTGGATGAAGGTCCTCAAAGATACATGAAGAAGGTTTGGCTTCATAACAACCAGGCGCTTTAACTGATAAAAAGGGCGTTTGTCTGTTCACTGCATGCTGTGTTTTTAAGGGGTTGATTGCGGAACCAGATTCATACATTATCGTGTAGTCTAGTACGTGTTTGTAAGGGTGACATCTGGCAACTGGCCGCTGGCAGCGGAGGTGGATTGGCTTCACTGCCCGATTCATCCGAACACGCACACCTATACATTTTTCAGGAATTTCAGTTGAACCATCAACCGGTAAACCTAGGTAGGGACCAGAATGGACGTTTTTTCGATGGACCTGCAGAATGGCACCACCGTTCGTGTCGCTCCAGTTTACATGATGTCATAGGTCGTGCCTGTCCCACCCAGCATCATAGCTGCTCTGGCCCAGTGTGCCTTTGCAAATCCAGCCAATCGTATAATAGGGATAAGCGGGTCAGAACCCAATGCGGAGAAACACACTCGTCACCAGCGCGGGAATCAATGAACATCAATGGCCCCCCATGGCGGTTGAATGCATTGGTTACTGTAGAGGTATAAAGTAAACAGAGGGGAACTGCTCCCCGGCTTTGTTTGGGAACTCGAAAAGAGATGCACTGCAGACCATTCATCACAAACCTCAGCTATATCCACGAAACTGCCATAACCTACAACCACCAAACACAGTACAACCCATACAAAACATGTCCGCCATCAGACTCTCCACCTCCGCCCTCGGCCCCGTCGCCGCGCGCCGCATTGTCCCGGCTACTCGCATGACCGCAGGGACATTCAACCAGATCCGTTCCGTCTCTTCCAACGGCGACGAACTCGGTGGCGTCAAGGGGTCAGAGCCCGCTACCAAGCCTAACCGGTACAACGTGTACGTATTCGTTCATGTTCCCGATAACATGATGACTGGGGGAGGAGAGTGGGAGAAGAAGATGAACGATTAAAAGGGACATATATATGTACAGACTGCTAACATTGAGACATCAAAAACAGGAGAGCTGGGACAATCACTGCTGTTGGTGTCGTGGTTGCGGTCGGGTATATGTTTTTTAAGAAGGGGGAGAAGAAGGGTACTTCGCCGCTGGGTGCTAGTCAGTAAGAGACGGAGTCCAAGGGATTCGTCCGACAACGGAGGGAGGGATGAGTGCGCGATCATAATCGTAATGGGAAGGGCCGGGAAGGAAAGGCAGTGAAGGGGATTGGGAAACGGGGCTGGGGAAGTGCGAGTGCGAGTGCAAGTGCGACGACGACGAGGGCGAAGGGATCGCTTTCGCATACTGAGTGCTGCTTGCACACATGGGCGTGCACATGGAGTTATGACACCTGATGAATTATGAATATTGCATCAACAAAAAAACATGTCCTTCTGGAGGCCATGCCATGGAGAAATCGAAGTCGGTGTCATGTTGTCTGGGACCTAGAATGGGACCTGTCGCGTATGTAGTGCAGACCTAGCAGCGCCGGACCGGTACCCCACTTCCCCGCTACCGGGTCTCGGCCGGGTCCCGAACCATGGCCCCATTTCTCCCGTCTTGGTGCGCCGAACCCGAGCGGACTTTGGTAATTCCACCGAGCCAAGCTTCGAACGCTCCTCATTTGATGACTTGAGGTAAACTTTCACAACAACTACTAACTAAGATCAGGCATGTGAAACGACATTACGTCTGCTTCTTCCTACCAGGCAGCCATCCCACTGCCCTTGTACTTGTCAATGTAAGCCCTTGCGTGATGCACGGTTCCTGACTCCACACTGCCACTTCATACTTCATACCTCTAGGGTAGGATATAGACCGCCTCCTAGGATCTCCCGGTCCTCCCCCCTCACCAACCTTAACATCAACGTCATCCCCTCTATATTTCAACCTCTCTGAAAAGTCCCATCTTCATCACCAACACCAACCCCAGACAAGGCCCAGCGTAGCCCAACTAAACACCACCACCACCAACCACCAAACCCCCAAAAAAAACCCAAACCCACAATGTCCTCCTCTCCCAAAAAAGGCTACCTCCTCGTCTTCTCCCGTCCCACCCACCCTGCATTCTCCACCTCCCACGACACTTTCAACAAATGGTACAACGAGATCCACATCCCCGACATCCTCCGCCTCGGCCGCGCCAACGGCTTCACTTGTGCCTTTTGCTACGCCCGCGCCGGGTTGGACCCCTCCAAGCCTTCCTCCACCGCCAATACGGACTTGGAGGTGACCTACCCCAAGGACGAACAGTGGCTTTATCTAGCCATGTACCCCGTGCCGGACGTGGAGAGGGCGAGTAGGCCCGATAGCGGGCTGTACAAGGCCCCGTTGGAGCATGAGCTGTTGCCTGCCCCTGGAAAGGCGATGGAGGTTGCGAAGTGGGAGTTGGGGTTTTGGGAGGTTGTTGGTGAGGGGGGAAGTGGTAAGTCTGATGTCATTTTTTGAGAAGGGGTAGTTGAGAGGGAGAGAGGGAAGGAAGGAAGAGGATGGGATGAACTGGGGGGGTGGTGGGAGCGGGATGACGGGTTGGTTGGATGGATGAGGACTGAGGAGTTGAAGGGAATCAAAGGGAATGGGATGTGGTGTGTGGTGCTGTAGTAGGGAATGACGAATCAAAGAGGGTCGAATACCGGATCGAGGAAACATGGAAAAAAAAAGGACAACAAGCTAACAATCCACAGACTCTCCCAAAGACACAGATGTTATTCTAGTCCCCGTCGACTCCTCCGATATCCCCGGCTATGACGTTCCCGGGGCCCACCCCTCCGCCCTCCTTGACTACTCCCGCAAGGGCTGGGAAGGCCCGGATCCGGTCCGGTCGAGGCTGCTCAAGTTCACTACTCCTGCGTTCAACAGTGACGGTACCGGTCTCAAGCAGTATTTGGCTGTGGTATGTGAACTCTCTCTCTCTCTCTCTCTCTCTCTGATTATCGCTCTGCTCTGTTGCTACCTCACTCCGTCTGTAGATGGACGCTGACAAAAGAGGACATAGCACGAAGTGGAACCCAACACGGAACAGACCCTCAAGCCCGAGTTCAAGACGGTCAAGTATAAGCTTTACAAGAAGTTTGGGGTCTAGAATGCATGTTTGAGTCTTGGTTCATGAGGGGGGAAGATATGTGCGTGAATTCAGGCATACAGCCTACCTAGTCCTGACTGTCGAAGTGGGAGAATGCTCTGATGTGTATGGCCGTGAGTAAGGTAAAGTGATGCAAGAAGCTCGTTCGAATAAAATTGTTAAGGACTTGACAGGAACATGCAATAGCCAAGTCCATAGATGTTGTGAGATGAGTAGGCAGACACTTAACTTTCTGTTTGAGCATCTGCAGGTTTCTATTTGGCAGGGTACTTCTCCAAGTACTGGTCAAACCGTAATATGGTCTCTTGCTTCGCCCACTGTACAACAAACAGGTCAGTTGAGTTAGTCTTGAGCGAATCACCATCTCCCAATCACGAGGTAATACGGCATATACACAACTTACCTGTTCCACTTTCTTCCACGGCGGAATCACGGGCGGCGGCGGCTTCTCAAAGTGCGTTTGACTCCATTGTCTTGCCGCTTCCTTTTCCTCTGCACTCTCATGATCCCATGCCCACTGGATCTCGGCGCGGATCTCCTCAAAATTCGGCCTATCGTCAGGAACCTCGCACAGACAGCGGGCGACCAGGTGGCGGAGCCGGAAGGGCACATGGTCGTATTGCCGATCGAGCAAGTGGGCGCCATAAGTCGGGTACGACCTCTTTCTCTGTCGCCGAAGGGGCACGTCGTTGGGCGGGCCGTAGATCAGGTCCGCGTCTCTCAGGGGGTGGATGGTCATGGATGGATTCCATCGGAAAGTGATGGCTATGTGCATGATCTATGGTCGATGGGGTTATAAGGATTAGTGACGAGGTACGCGGTAAGAGGCAAAGAACCGGACTTACCAATCCAAGTTGCCAGAGATTGGACTTCCAGCTATACTGCCCGGCTACCCTCGCGTGTTGAGCATCTGGTGATTCCACGATCGCTTCCCACTCCCTTGTGAATTGTTCCTGAGCAACCAAACAAGGGTGAAAGATGTCAGTGTCGTCACTACTATCGGAAGAAGTGGGCAAAAAACACGACGGATACATACCGGGAGATGGAACCCTGCCTTTCCGCAGACGCGATGGCCCCAGAGCTTAGTCCTGCATGAACGAGAGGAGTCAGCTTCAGACGAAGTCGGTCTTCATCAAGACACTTCCATTATACTTACAGATTACGGCGGTATGGATCACCATACTTCATTTCCCGGGCGAGCCCAAAGTCAATCAGCTTAAAAATGGGCGTCCTATCGTGAGCATCGGTCATTGTTTCGAATCGCGGATGTGTTGGGTTGACCCTGTCCTTGCCTTCCCTCGCTTCCGAATCGAAATGTCCGATGAGCACTAAGTGTCACCACCCATCAGCATTTGCCAGTTGATGAACCAAACGCGTTTAAGTAGAGCTGACCGTTTAATGGATCAATGTCAAAGTGGACTAAACCGGTTCCGGCTGGCGCGTTAACGAAACCATTGTGTTGTCCGGGAGTGATCTCTGGTATCATGTTCCCGTCATCATTATCATCCACGTTCCAGATATAACCCTCTGCCGAAGGATCGGGTCCCCGCATGTTGGGGAAAACCTTGAGAGGGGGATATTCCATGGCCAAGCACATTTTCATGACTGTATAGTGGCTGTTAGTATCTACCTAGGTAGTATATGCGTCGCTGCAAGGGACGACGACGACGACTTACAGCAAGCCATCATATCCCAAAGAACACGATTTGGAATGCGCAGATCGGGTTCCGTCCCGGCCTTTATTTTCCCCAGTCCTTCGAACCAGTCATGAAGGGTACCTCTCGATACGTACTCCATAACCATGCTATTGGGAACCTGATCTACTTTGTCGGTAGGTCCGACCTGAGGCTGACGCGCCGCTGTAGCTGTACCCGCCTTTCTCGCAATGGACGCGACCCTTTGCCCTGCCCGGGCAGCGCGACTCTCCTTCCGTACTTCAGCTTGGCTTCGCTCTGTCCTTGCGCGCTTGTTCCGCCGCGGCGGCAGTGGCTCGTCGTCCTCTGTGTCTGTGTCTTTCTCCTTGTATGGATGGAAGACCTGAACGATGTGGGGCGCGCGAAGGAATCTCTTTTCATCCATGGGTCAGTCAAACAAAAAAAAATAAAAAAATCCAAAAAGCGGACGCCTCGCAAACAAGAACCTGTGATGTGAGCACTACTAACCACAGTGGTTTTCTTTTCCCTAGCCACCTCGTCAAACCCCCCTGTGTCTCTCTTTACCGTCCAGAAGGTTGGGGTTTGGTTCTCGTCGTAGCTGACAAACACACAGATGATGCCCATGCCGCCAGCCCCCAGAATCTTGCAAAAGTGCAGGCCGGCTCCCTTTTCGTACATGTCCTTGGTCAGCCCCTTGGACGTTTCCCATTTCTCGGTCTCCGCTTGTTCTTTTTCTTCTTCGTCGCTACTGTCCTCGCTTTCACTCTCCTCGCTGTCATTGTCCTCGCTGTTCCAGCTGTCATTCTGCTTGATTTCCTGCTCACTCTCCTGTTCTGTTGATTGAGCATAATACTCGTCATAGCGCTGTAGTCCCTCGTTCGTTCGCATGGGAAAGATTTCATCCGGAACCACTCCATGGTGTAAACGCAAATTCACGGGTTGGCTTGCCAGTCTCACATTGTTGCGTCGTCTCTCGCTTTCGCCCCTTCGGTAGAAGTAGTAGTAGTTATTGAGTTTCTTCCTTTGCTGATCCGGTACCAACTTTCCTGGCGCACCTTTCGCTGCAGGTTTTTTGGGCGGCATTGTGGATGAAGAGGTGATGAATCAGATGTCGACTGTTTGCCCTGTCGGTGCGCTTTGAAACAACCCCCGAAAAACGACGAAAGATCAAGTCTAGATTTGAGGATTCCACATGCAGCAGCAAACCAATGGGTGGTGAAAATGACTTGGAGATTGAACATCGTCTTCACAGCTCGAGGAGAGCACGAACATTGACACAACGGAGTCTTGGGAAAGAAGCATTCAGGAATTGATGGGGCCGCATCCGGAAAACCGCAACTTTGGAAACAATGGAGTCCAATTCAGAGCGTCGGGAGGCGGCCTGGAGCAGAAGAGATACGACAAAGGAACCAAGGTTTGGGCCATTGTGTCTTTACCTTTGAAACAAAATCCTGTGTTTGATTTTGATATCTTCTAGTCTCCCAAGTGGCCTGGCAAGACGCTTTGTCTTGGGCGAAGAAGAGTTGTCATGCTCAACTGCATGATAGGAGCGAAAACATGCTGAATATCGTAGGAATCCTGGCCGAACTGCTAGACAGCATCGGTCCAGGGGAGGTGACACAATGGGACTGTGAATTGAACGAAGCGACCTGATGCACTGAGACGCGCTGTGGCCGTTGACCAACTTGGGCGCTTGTGCTTTAGGAGGCTTGGACGATAGGCAGATATGCAGACGGTAGAAAAAAAGGTCCGTGCGAATGGCTGGACAAGCCACATGCCCCACAAAGACGTGCAAAGCAATGCATACGATTGGCCCGTCTTCGCCAACAAACTGAAGTCTGACTCTCCGGATATCATCCGCGGTCTCCCGCCTTTTCTCCTGCCTGTGCTTTTATCATGCCTCTGGCCATCTATCGCCAGATACCAACCCACAAGAACACTCGGCCACACTCGGCGCCCTGTCACCACCACCACCACCACCACCACTACCACCATGTCTGGCAGCTCCGGCAACAGCAGCAGCGGCAGCTACCTGGCCCAGCAGTTCCAGGTCACGACGGTATGGATGGAATCCGCTGACTCCCATTGACTTGTCGTCGTCTTCTTCTTCTTCTTCTTCTTCTTCTTCTTCTTCTTCTTCTTCTTCTTCGCTGACCACCCTAATTCTGCCTGTGAATAGGATCAGCAACAGCCTCAGCCAAATCAACAACACCAAAATCCACAGCAGCAAAACCCCAGCCGGACTCCCCAGCGCCAACCTCGGGTCGAAACCCCCATCCACCCTCCGCCGATCCCGCCTCAGCGATCTGCTCAGCAACAACAGCAACAACAACAACAACAGCAGCAGCAGCAACCACAACAACAATCACCACCACCACCACCACCACCACCACCACCACCACCACAACAACAACAACAATCACCACAACCGCCGCAACCTCAGCAATCACCACAACAACCGCAACCGCAACAGCAACAGCTGCCAAACCTCTTTGCACCTCACACCCAGTCACAGTTGCAACAGTTGGCTCTCCAGACCTCTGCGCCTTTATACCACCAGATCCTGCCTACCCAGAAACCTCGAACTCCCGAAGAGATTCTACGTGATCAGCAATTGTCGGGAAATGCGTACTGGGGTGCCCAGGCAAACTATCCAAACCAACACCAATGGCTTCAGAATGCCAAGTCGCCCGAGGCCGACGGGCAGCAGCAGCAACATGCCCAAGCACAAGCCCAGCAGCAGCGGCAACCTCCACCACATCCGAACCCGAGCCTAGCGGCAGCACAGTTCAACCCACCGCAGAAGAACTTGACACCTGAGCAACAAGCATGGCTGGAGAGAAAGGCCCAGGAACGGGAACAGCAGCGCGCTGAACAAGAGGGAAAATCACGGCCCCGGCGGAGCACGGGGTTCACTCGCCAGCAACACCTCCAGTGGGAGCAAGAGCAACGGCAGAATAAATTCTATGCGCATGATCCGCTGAACCACCCAGCCTTTCGAGTTGACCAGCAGCAGCAGCAGCAGCAGCAGCAGCAGCATTCACAGGGTACCAATGGTAACGATACCCCAGACGAGACAATGCTTGACGAGGACGAGGTGGAGGAACACGAAGAGGAGGACGGGGACGAGGAAGATGAGACCATGAATGACGCTAGCTCCAACAACGACACGCCCCAGCCCAACAGCGGCAGCAGCAGCGACGGAACCGCCAACCCCGCGGACGGCCAAAACCTAGTTCCGGATGCGAACGGAAACCTGCCCGGCTCAGCCGGCTACAAAGCGCCTCTTGTGCAGCCCATCACGCCGCTCCGTCTCCCCACCGTGCGTCCCAACCTGATGCTCGGGCCGTATGACACTCGCGAGCAAGCCATGAGCTCCGTCATGGAGTACGCCATCAGCCAGGGTTACATGCTGGTGCAATCCGGGTGCGCCAAAGCCAAGAACCCAGGCGGCAAGTATGCCAAAGGCTCGGAAGTGGTGCGGGTCGATCTGATGTGCGACCGCGGCGGCACGTGCAAGAACAGTGGCACGGGCATCCGCAAGCGCCCCACGCACAAGATTGGGTGTCCGGCCAAGATGAAGCTGGTGTGCAAGAAGCGGCACGCGAGCAAGTGGTTTATCGAGGTGCGGTGCGAGGAGCACAATCACGATCTGGACCCGAACAATATGGATTCCATTGCCAGTTACCGACGGTATCGGCGGTTGCAGTCGGGTGGGCGTGCGCTGGAGACGCAATCGGAACGGTATGCGAGGATGAAGAAGCCCAAGGTCGTTCCGCCGGTGCCGCCGCCAAAGTTCCATCAGGTCGGAGGCGGCGGGGTGGTGGGGGTTAACCCCGTGTGCCCGCTGGGACCGCCGTCGGGGCCGTTGCACATGGCGGCGATGAAGGGGCAGAATAAGATCTTGGAGATTCTCATCGACAAGGGAGGGGACATCAATGCGCATGATAATACGGGACGGACACCGCTGCATTGCGCTATCGAGGGCGAGCGGATGGACACGGTGACGCTGCTGGTGAACAAGGGCGCGGATGTGTCCAAGTTGGATTTGAAGGGGACGAGTCCATTGCATGCGGCCGTGTCAAAGGGGATGGAGGATGCGGTAGTCCTGTTTATTGAGAAGGGCGCGGACCCGAACCGGTAAATCACGCCGCGCAACGGTTGGTTTGCGAACCGTCCTATGCTACGGACGACGAGTCACTCTTCCCCAAGTGTTTCTGCCACCTCCTGCTTCTCCGGACATTGCATCGCCTGTGTAGTTCCGTATCACTTTTTCGTGTTGTTGTCTGGGGCCGCACCAGCATGATTAGGGTCGGCGGAGGCACGTTCTAAAATCCGAACTACGTACTGTAATTGTATTATCATATTTGGCGGGTGTATCCAACAGCGTACACACGTATACCAGCTTTTTCCGGGGCAATCATCAAGTTTTCCTGCGAGCCGTCAGAACCTCTCGACCTGGCTGTACGCAGTAATGGGTATTTATTCACCTACACGTGTACTATGCAATCGGGAAGTTGGGTTTGTGCGGCTCCGGATGTCGGTGGTGGTCACTACAGAGTGTGTGCCGGATCGCCGCCCAGACAAAGACATTGTCTGACTGACATCAGATGACTCAACTTTTACCTCAGCGGGAAAACTGCTGGCCTAGCCCTATGAACTCCTCTTCTAACTCTCGGTACCCTTGACGAGAAACTATGTCTGACAACGATGGTTCACCTCCTTTGAAGGCACTTTTTCTGCTCGATATCTTCGCTCTGGGTTGATTTCTTTTCTTGCTGCTGCAGCTGGCCTGCTGGCTTCACCGGTCCTAAACTTACGGGAATGGATAGGCATAGATGATGGATGATCACAGAGGCTCGTCCATGACAACTTTGATAAGGCCTTTGCTTAGCCGGCGATCAGGCGACTACATGTAAACCAAGTCTAATACCGCTCGTTATACAGTCCAGTACTGGTTTGTTTGTTATCAGCGCAAGACTTGGTATCAGCTTTCGAATGCCATTCTATAACTAATTAAGGCGTGATCTTACGTTAGATTTACCATATCTGATATACACAATAGCATATCAACTCCCCATGATGCCTTTTTCTTATGCTGATTAGCTATCCATCTTGGCCTAGTGAGCTTTGAGACTATACGGGATGGATTTTCGTCTATTATACGCTATTAAGTGTACCAAGCTCACAATCTAACCAGGATTGGAGTGTACGTAATTCTCAATGATTTTATTAGAGATAAGAGAAGGCGTCGTAGATCCATCTCTGTTGGTCTTGCACCACCAACCCACGCACGTGAAAGTCGCCGAAAAGCGCATGTAGGATTCATGGATCTTTTCCAAGATGGGCAATTGTAATGTTACATTCTCTTCCAGTACAAGAATATGAAGTCGAAGATCAAAAACAAAAGCCTCTTGGCTTCGGCAATTGAACAAGACCAGTCGGTTCGCCCGGAAAGGTGGGGTCGGGAATTGCCCAATTACACTCCCTGGCCGCAGGTACAAGAGAGACATCACCATGTCGTCATGACTTCGCCTCTGCATCAGTCTCTGTATGATTTTTCAACCCCAGTTTTTCCCAGGTCGAAAACGTCACGTGTTTATGGCGCCCGATTAGGGCCCTGAATTTGAAGTTTTGCTGCCCTTACCCATTCGGGACATCGACCATGAAGAACCTTCCCAGGTCGTTGTCTCACCTCGGCTTAACAACACCTCCATCGCCTGGGGAAGCTTCCTCTTGTTGGGCCGTTGCAGGTTCAGCTTCAATAGTACCCTTATTTTTCCCCGATCTGTTTCAAACTTACGACGCAAACTAGTAGCGACTCACATCGACCCAGTGAATCAGGAAATTGGTTCGGGTGTTTTCCTCTTTCCAGAGGAATAAGGGGAGATATAGCCAAAGGGGCGATTCAAAGTTGCCAGTGCAACGTCCCTTTCCAGATTACGATTTGAGAGAGCAAAAGCAAAAAGCCCATCTGAGCCGCCGAGAACGGAGATCCGCCCACATTACCAATCGAACTTTTGGCATGGCCATCTCCATTACCGTCAATGACGACGAAGCTCTGTCAGCGGCCGACTAGCAACTGCCTCCCTTGCACCGCGATGTACATACACTACCTCGTGGATCTGCTGGGATTTCGGGTCCACGGGTGCAGATCCTCAAGCCTGGCCGGGCGGATGCGAAATGTTAGCGTCAACCTCTCATAGGGAAAGACAAGATCAACACCGAGACAAACAGTCGGGGAAAACTCAGAAGGGGCAGGCACAACAACCAGACACCCTGGTTGGCTGGAACATGATGGGCTCAACTGGCGACAGAGTGACTGCCAGGTGCTCAAGGTAGGCAGGTATCCACGAAATCGATGATGATGATGATGATTGGTGATGGTACGACAGCTCACCTCGCGGGCACACCCGATGCCTGGATCAGAGTACTACTTCTTGGTAGCTTTGGCATGGCAGGACCCCCGGTGAAGCGGTGCAAACGCTCCGGGAGGTTTTTGCTTGGCTGTGAAAAACAGAACCTATAATTTGGAAGCATCCGTCTGGCTCCCCGATTCCAGATCAACTCACCAAGCAGTCGATATCGAGCATTCTTCGTCTTTGCTCCTCCATTCGACACTCTTCAACCACACCACACGAGTTACAATGGCTGGGTTCAAGTTCTCGGCAGGCGTTGGCCTCCTCGGCCTCGCTGCTAGATCGCTTGCCGTTCCCGCTCCCATCAACTCAGACCCTACCACCACCTTCTCGCCCCCCAAGCTCACAGGAGGGTTTGGGCCCTTTACCAATGTTTCCTCTGGCGGGCCCTGGGTAGGGCCTACAGCCATAGGGCCTACAGGCATCAACACTGGTACATCTCACGGGCCCTACCCAGGGCCTACGGGCATCAACAATGGTACATCTCACGGGCCCTACCCTGGGCCTACAGGCATCAACAATGGTACATCTCATGGGCCCTACCCAGGGCCTACAACCATCATCACCACAATTACATCTGACGGGCCCAATCCTACAACCATCATCACGACTATTACGTCTCCCGGGCTCTACCCAGGGCCTACAGGCATCAGCAATGTCACATCTCACGGGTCCTACACAGGGCCTCCACCCACCACCACTGGAGCCTTGTCGACTACGGTTTTAGCCCCTTCAATTCCAGCTCTTCCCCCCGCACCAGACGCCTCCAGTTACCCGAGTGATGGGCAACTTCACGCTCCTCAGCCTGCCCCTTACACTCCGGCTGGCGGTGTCGGCACCAACGGCTCTGCTCCCCTCTACAGGGTGCTTTCCGACTTTGACTACCAGTCCATTGCCCTGGCTCTTCACCAGGAATGGATTGAGCTCGATCTCTTCCACTGGGGTCTCGCCCAGTTCTCAGCTGAGGAATTCGAGAAGGCTGGTCTCACTGCCGAGGACCGTCACTTGATCGAGTTCATGGCAGACCAGGAAGTCGGCCACGCCACTCTGCTCAGCAACATCCTTGGCCCCTCTGCCCCCAAGCAGTGCACCTACAACTACCCTGCCACGAACGTGCACGAGTTCATCGACTTTGCCCAGAAGTTGACTCGATACGGTGAGGCCGGTGTCTACGGATTCCTCAACCACCTCAACGCCCACGACGTCGGTCAGCTGCTCTTGCAGTCTATCACCACCGAGGCCCGTCAGCAGATGATTTTCCGCCAGTTCGAGGGTCTCTTCCCCATGCCCGAGTGGTTCGAGGTCGGCATCCCCCAGTCCTGGGCCTGGTCTCTTCTCGCTCCTTACATCTCCTCCTGCCCCGAGAACAACACCCGTCTGGTCTGGCAGAACTACCCTGCCCTCACCATCCTGAACCAGCCCAACCCGTTCCGCATTAACGGCTCCAACGGGTGGAACGAGACCGCGGATGGCGGCTACACCAACACGGCCCTGTACCAGGACGTTGACGAGAGCGACGACTGCACCAAGTCGACGGACGTGGGCGTCTCGTGCGCCCCCGGCATCACCCGCAACCGCTCCATCCCCCTCTCGTACCCCGGCCGCCGGGTCTTCCTCGAGTGGGACGCGCCCGGCCAGCCCATCGGCCCCAACAACTCGTATGTGACCGACACCCAGGCTGGTGCGCCCAAGTTTGCCGCGTGGGTGTCGCAGCTCAACGTCACGTACTCGCCTTTGGAGAACATCCAGGGCAACAGCGCCTCCACGGTCCAGCCTGATGTTAGCACTGTTTATGGCAATCCGGCTATCAACGGTACGATCTTCCTGGCCTTGACTGATGAGGAGTTGTATGTTACCCCGTACAACCTGACGCAGCTGAACCCTCATGTTTATGCTGTTGGTATGTACCAGTCTGGTTAAAGGGGGAGGGGTTTTCGGTTTCCTGTTGAGGTTTATACCCTGGTGGTTGTGCACGCAGTTCCGTGCGAGCTGCCTATGCAACTGCATGATTGTCATGGTGAAGAACTAGAGGGAAATGGGGGGTGTACATCATGAAGGGGTTGAATAGATGAAGACGACAGTGCGTCTCTTGGTGTGTGTTGGTATTTGGCTGGTATCGCGGTACCCTAATACAATCACTTAGTAGTGATAGTGGTTAAGAATGCCTACATGACATTAATAAACGATGTTTTCCCAAATTGTGAGGTGGTTGTGAATGGGGATATCATTCTCAGCGATTGTACGAATTGGAGTGGAAGTAAACGTGATTGAACATTGGTGGATAAAATTTCCGAGTGCCCTCAGTTCAGTGATTGTCAAGGTGCGCAAGATGGGATGAAGAGAGGACTTTCACTCGTGGCCAGAGCTTTCCTCGCAGCTTATTCCTTATCTGAGTATGACATCACCACCTGATGACGGTTACTGCTCGTCACAGCTCCAGGGGTCAACGATTGAAGAGAGAGGGTGATGTATGGCCATTGAGCGTCACAATATCTGCCAATAGCTCTTGAGGGTACTTGTTCAGTTAATGCCGAGAATTGGGGCACCATCCCCATTATCCTCTGGAAAAATCACCATCAAAACCATCACACACAACACTCAAACACCACCATAAATCACAATGTCACGTCTACTAACCCGCCTCCCACGCACCATACCCCCCACTGCTCCCCTCCAACTCACCCTGAGCGGCAGCAGAATCACCACCCGAGGAATAGTCACCGACCTCGAGACAGGCGGCACCCGCAAAGCCAAGCAATTCGCTGGCAAGGGCTTCATCTCCGTCAGCGGCGGCCAACAGGATCGTGGCATGCCCACCTCGGACAAGGGTGATGAACCAATGCCTCCAAAGTATTCTACCTCTGTATGTCTCACTCACCCTCATCCTATCCAATACTGCACCACCATCATCGTCTTCATCTCTCTTGTAACTGTACAGAGCAGAGCAGACCAGCACTCAGCAGTGACCAGAGCCAGTGGCTAACACTTACAATGCATAAAACAAGACCGGCCACACAATTCTGCCGTCCCTCAAACAATCAGTCCAACAAACCATGGAACACCCCGAAGAATGGGAGGGAATCCATGCTGAATATGTCGCTTCCATGGAGGAAACCAACATCAACAGTGCTAACGCTGAGAAGTGGGAGGGACTCAGAGCTGAAGCCCATGCCAGCGATGGATGGGAAGCAGGTCGAGCTGGAATGGATACGGAACGGGATGTCACAGAAGCGTGTTCGAGTAAATCAACGGGTACCGCGGGACGTTCTCGGACGAAGGGGAGGAATAAGGGTGCGGGTGCCACCAGCTCAACGGAAAAGGCAGCGAAAGGTACTCCAAAAAAGCATGCAAAGAAGGAAGCAAGCACCAGCAGCAGCAGCAGCAGCAAACCCAAAGCCCCCCAACGAAGCGGCGCAAGAGACAAAGAATCCGCCGCCGAGTCCAACAGCCCCGACTACGCTTCCCCCATGGACGCCCACCACTCCCAACCCCTACCGCACTCCACCATGGACACCGCAACAGGCCAACAACCCATCCCCCCAGCAGCAGCAGCAGCAGCAGCAGCAGCAGGAGCAGCAGGAGCAAACACCATCGGCGAAGACTCCATCCCCCACTTACCTCTCACCCCCAACTTATCCGTCGGCGCCGCCTCCCTTCCTTCCGGCTTCACACTCGAACCACAACGCCGTCCGGCTCCAACAGCCATCAAACCGTTCGCTACCGCTTCGACGGCGTGGATTTCGTGGGCGTTTATACAGTCGCCATCTAACAACGTCAGCGCTCGTGCGTCGTCGTCGAGATTCGCTCGGTTGCATTCTACTACTACTACTTCGCCGAATATCTCAAAGGCAACGGGACTTTTGGGAGCTGCTGCTTCTGCTTCTGCTCAGCAGCAGCATAAGAAGAAGAAAAAGACGCAGGCGGAGATGGATGAGGAGTTGAGGATGCGGATGGAGGATAGGATGGCGGGGGTGGATGGAGGGGCGGCAGGGGTGGAGTATGAAGATGGGAAGCCGGTGGCGATGAAGAGGGGGGTGAGGGAGAATATGTTTAGGTATATTTAGGTGTTTGTGATAGGAAGATGGGAGGAGGGGAATATCATTGGGGAAACAACAATTAACACAATTTGTGGAAGTTGGGGACTCATACGTTTTTGTCTGTTTAGGGCGTTGAGTGGTAAGCTAAAAGGATATGGATGGGGAAGCTAGCACACACCAAATTGTAATAAGGTCGTAGTATTTCTTTCTATATATATCACAGGGTCTTTCTTCATCATTTCATACCTGTTTCTACATGACCCTCGACAATTGGGTTAGGCAGCGTATAAAAAATCTATACTGGAGAGTATGATAACACCGTGGCGGACCACCTGACAAAGTAACAAGAACGGTAGAAGCAACTTAGAATAGAATTGACCTTTACGTTCATCAGTCAGCATTCCTTAGCACTTACGGAGCTCCAATCACTGGCGAGGATCAAAGTCGAGTTAGGACAAGATCTGTCTGTGTATGTTCGTTCCCTATCATTACTACTCGTCAAGCCGAGCGTTCACTGCCCCCTTCCGTTCTCGGGCGAGGACAAATGAGTGAGTGTGTACCTCCACATCCACCTCAGCCAACCGTCAATACCTCGAGACTATCATTGAAGATATCTCCCTCCACAGAATAACAAGTCGTGCCTCACGGAAAAGTCGCCGACACACCAACGCGCCGATCCGAGGCAGAACCCAAGGCCAACCACCTATCGGCACTCGTCCGACATCCCTTTTCCCCCAAAAAGAGCAACAAGACAAGAAAAGCGTAGTGGTATCATCAACGTTATCATCCATCATCCATCCATCCATCATTAAACAACCCAATCATCCACCTCTTCTTCCATCTCAGGCATATGAATCGTCATCCTTGCATCATCATCTGCTTAGATCCGAAGCAGCCGGTCGGCATCATCCGTCTCGTTTAAAGAGGAATAAAGCAGCAATCACACGGTATCGGGCACGGAATGCAGAAGCAGAAGCGGCCGGGACACATGCCGCCGCGATTGCCGCCGCGGAGGCCAATGGTTGTTGAGTCGTCGTGGGGGCGCATGGGGTCTGTAAGGTCGTTTGGGGGGCGGGTTGGTTAGCGAGGTGGTCCAAGTAATCAGGTCAGGTACTAATGGGATGTGGCAAAGTGTTGCGGTGGAAGAAGAAACAGAGACGAAGAAATGGGAGGTATTGATCGGGATCGCTACCAGCAGTCGAAAAGAGAAGAGAACGAGGTAGAGGATAATTAATATAAACATACCCATAGGCTGCGCAACACCTGGCTGAGCCATCTCAATGTCGCCTGGGTTCGTTCTGGCCGAGACATGCGCGGGCACAGGCTCCTCGACGACCATGGTGTTGTTGTTGGCGGGGGGCTGTTGTGTATAAGCCATGTTTTTTTTTTTTTTGTCTTCTTTTCGTTTCGTCGTTGTTGGTGGTGAGATGTACTTGTTTCTGCGCGCGGGAGTTCAACTGCAATGCGATGCGATGCGATGTTGACACTTGTTGCAAGTTCCAAGTTCAAAACTGAATGCAGCAAACAAACAACTTAAAGCAGCGAAGAAAACTTGGCGGAAAAAGAAGCTTCGGGGATTTATTTGCTCTAGTAGGAAGAAAGCGAAACTCGAGGAAAGGAACAGGACGGATCGATGCTACGAAACTCGGAGAAAGAGAGAAGACACCGGGCAAAGCTGAGCAACTTAACTTGAAATGGGACGGGGGATTGCTGGATTGTGGCTGTGTGGACGCTATTGCTGGTCGCTTACGACGGACGCAGCCCTTCCAGCTTCCATGCTGCGGCTCGTTACGTCATACCCCAGCACCACCAGTTCAGCGTATGTAGGACCTAACAGGGGGAAGGGCTTACGACATGGTCTGTGCGGGGTGAAGCTCCAGCGGGGACCTATCGGTTAGGTTGGGTACCTTGATGGCAGGGACTATTCTAGTGATCAGTACCTCTAGGCCATCATCTTCGGGGAGTCAATGATCTCTCTGAGATTGATTTTACATGCAGATGCTACGTATGACAACATCTTCCAGTGATTCCCCTTCACTGATGATGAGTAACGAAAAACACCGACATGGAAACCACCAATTGTCCGGTGCTTTCACGAGGCTTTGTACACAGTACACCAGCGCTCGTCTGCAACTTCTTCAAAAAAAAAGCAACACTTCCTTGTCTTCATTTTCAGTTTGTCTTGCAGACCTTTCGTTGTTTTGTCTTGTTTTGGGGGAATCCATACTCTCATGATACCCCATCCTCCAATGTTTCACATACCCATTTCTATCGTGTCGATCGAGCGCTGATGTACAAATTCATGACCCTTTCTATTCCCTCCTCCCATTGCTCCTCCTCTTCGTCTTGTCTGCCCCTTCCCCAACCCAGTATTCTAGTTTCCGTGGCATCTTGAAGGACGCGGTCATAGTCGCGAGTATCGCCTCCCTTTGCAACCGTATCCAGGAGATCCAACCAAAAGCTCTCTTCGCGCCAGTTGAACTCTTTCGTCAGTACCCGCGGCTTTGCAGCTTTGACTTTCACGACTGGCTCTTGAAGCTTAACCCCAAGGCTTTGGAGTCGGGCCTTGTGTTCCTCTGACTGGTCCATCTGGCGCATACCTTCAAAGACCTCGTTTATACGGATGACCCAGTCGCCCTGGATAAAACGCCAGAAATCCTTGGTAGATTCGAAGCGCACATCGTCCCATTGCTCCATCAAGCTTTCGAGGATATCCACACGCTCGCTGTCCTCCTCGCGCATCTCGTTTGCATCATCATTGTCATGGTGGCCGTTATTCTGGCAACTCTTGTTGCAACAAGTGTGTCGAATACCGAGAGTTATAAATGTGAAAAGGCGTAAAGCCTCGTGAAACTGCCCATCGTACTGACATACGAAGCCGTCATTTTCGCTCAAAATCGTTCGAAGATTCCTAAACTCATCTGCATAGTCCTTGGGCCGAAAAGACGTGGAATCCGAGTTGGGAATGAATTCATGAATCAAGTTCCTCAACAAGATGAGGAATGGCGTGCAGCCATCTGGAGAGCATGCACATAGACAACTGTCCGTGGCTGGGTTACTGCATAACCGACGAGCCACCTCTTGCGCGGCTAGTCTTAGTCTACTTGGCTCACAGTCATCTATATCGTCCGACCAATCCCAATCTGGCTGAGCAATGCAATGGATAGCTTGGTGAGCCGCCACTCTTGAGGCTTTTTGATCTGGCGTGTCGTGGAGCGGTTCGAACGGGTCCGCGCCATGATCCAACGGCCAGAGAACGTAGTCTTCGCTGTGGCTGCTGTGTGCAAGGGGTGGGAAGTCTGTAGCTGTGTGGTAGTTCACTTCATGAAACCCCGACTGCCAGGCAGCATCTGCCGTCTTTGCATCCTGTATAACTTGATAGACGCTGAATGAATCAACTGCGGCTTGGATTCTTGCGCGTCTTGTGGCTCGAGGAAGTGCCACCTCTATTTTCTGCAGGTGTTCAATGATGCCATGAATTGTCTCATTCTGAAGGGAATGAGGGACAAGTTCCAGCCGAGCTTGCTTCAGATGTAACAAGAACTTCTTCTGCGTAGCCGGTGAAGATTGGTTCATTATCAAGCGAAGGGTGCCATGATCTCGGCCTCGGCTTGAACAGGGAGCGAAGTACCACGCATGGTCAAGGAATAGCATGATGCGTTCGGAGCAATGGCAATTCTCCGAACACGTATCTGCATGAACTCTTTGGCCCGCCGATAAGGCGTACTGAAAGATGTCCCAGGCCAGGTCCTCCGAAAAGTTCTTGACTGGAACTTGCTCCAGGAGTAGGGACAAGCCATCCTTCCAAAGCACGGCGTAGTGGATGGGTGTCATGCCATTTAGGTCCCGCTCCAATACCAAAGAGGGACTGCGGGATATGAGAGACCTGACAGCTGCAATGTTCTGTTGTAGGATTGCGGTACATAATTCATTGGAACCGAATGCTAAATATAACAAGTCAGCTTAACACGAACGGCGGGGATAATCACAAGTGACGCTACCTTTGCCAAAGATCCAAGGTTCGGAGAGGGGTTTCAAAAAATCGAGTCGAGGACTGAAAGGGTTTGACCGATCTTGAGCCTTTGAGGGGTCGATATCCATGTCTTCTGCGGTGAAAAGCCTGAAAATGCTGGTCATGGAAGCTAGCAAGTCCTCATCTGTAGTTCGTATACAGTTGGCTATCGTCAAATGTGCAAGGCTAGTTGATCAAGGTTAGCGTAGATAATAATTGAAGTGAGCTTGAGTTATACCTCCCACGATCATCGCGAACTGTCGCTGGGACATTGCACATGATCAATGTTGAAAGAACCTCATGTACTGATGCTACCATTGATGGGGTCCACGGGCTTTTAAGTCCCTTGATTATACCGCCGCATGCATCAGTCTGCCTCAAGTTAGAGCTGATGTTGTGCGAAAAAAGTTTATAGGTTAGCCGCTGGTGACTTTACCTCGATGATACAGGAAATGCAGTGTAGTAATGTCTGGCCACGGGTGTTGACCGCTCGGGGAACAATGGTTCTGTTGCAACAAGCGCGCGATATGTGCATGCTGAAGGCTTTCAGCACACTGTGCTTCAAGGACAAAGTTGAAATCTTGCCTTGCGAGGTACGCCTTGTCCCGAAAAGCCCATACACAGGCTCTGTCAAAGTCTGCATGGCTTGACCAACATAGTGAACAAGCCTGAATGGTACGTAAACATGTTCATCCATCACAGGATAATGGACAATTCGTGGGCCGAAGCTGAATCCGCCAGCACCATGATTCAAGCGGAAGCTGATAACCACAGCATGTCGGAGTAGGCGAGCAAGCCCACGATATGCGACACTTATGGCTGTGGACCGTTCAGACCTATCGAATTGGGCCCATTGGCAGCTTTCATGGTGAGCGAGTTTTGCCTTGGATTCCGCCGATAGTCGAAAATGGCCCCAATCCACAGATCGCCCAGTGACAATTCGGCGACTCTGACAAGTACAGGCAGACCAGGCTTTCGTGTCTGATGAACCCTCCGACTGGGGCTTTTGAGTAGAATACTCATCGCAAAGTGCCTTGAGTGCGCTTGGCTTCGACATGAGACAAGCTAGGTTCCGGTGCACTTCAGTGTCCTGCATAAGAAACCTACAAGTCAGAGCTTGCCCGTGGGGAAGAAGTGTGTTGTAGCTACCTTTGTGCTTGTGGAAGCATTGTCATCCATCTTGAGCGAAAGGTCTTGGATCAGCTGCTTGATTTGGCTGAACTCCTTTGATTGTGTTTGCCCAAACTGTTTAAGATCGGATTGATGCGAGTGCAAGACAAGGTTGAGGATTCCTTCGATGTTCTGGATGCTGCTCTGCGTGGCCGTTTAATTCGTTACCATCCATTTTTCTAGCAACTCCGATACACGAGCCTCAACGTCTGGAAGTGTTTTCTGGACGTGGCTGAGGCCATGAACCATCGTCTCGGTATTCGACTTGATGGAGCTTAGTTCGGATCTGAAGGTCGATAGAATGGTCATGATCAGCATGTGTACCAGGCTCTCGCATCTGACAAGGTTCTGTCTGTTGAGACAGAGCACACTGATTGACAACTCACAGGGGTCACCGTATGAGACAACTTACAGTCCAAATGCATCGAGGGCGAGTTGAAGAGTTGTGTTCGCTCGGTCTAAACCCTCCTCCAACCTCTCGATGTTGGCGCGCTGTCTTGGATACTTGAGCTTTTGCGTTGTGGCCTTGGCGAATTCTACCACACCTGAGGCCCTTCAGCTTCTGGCCTTTTGATGTCCTTGTGAGGGACGCGACTTCCTGCTGTAGAAGCAACAGTTCCTGGCGCGATGCATCGAGAAGTGGTACGATAGCGGCACTCTGGACGACTCCAGTGTTTGCCTGGTCGCTGTTCTGTAGAGATCGGTCAATGGCGTCCAAGGCCTGAGCCATGGTCGCAGCTTGTCGTGTAAGTTTGGCGATATCTTCATCTCGATTCTTGACGATGTCGAGGAACATCTTGAGATCGTTGTGAAGCTGTATGCCGAGGGAGACTACACCTGTGACCAGGCCTGCGATAGAAAGAGGGTCTGCCATGGTGCGCACCAGTGCTCAGGGACGGACATTGCAAGATAGGATTGCTTGGGCTTGGACTGGAAGTATAAGAATTGGGTTGTGGCCAGGACTGAGTTCGTGACAAGGAGGGGTTTGGGGTGGTGTCAACCTGAGCCATTGGCGATGTACCTCTCCATGGGACAGGCGTCCAATGTGAGGGCCCAACTCGATCGTGGCTTTGTCGAGTCGACTGGGGATAAGATGCAACATCGATTGAGGCGGACAGAATCACCCCTCCATCCAATTCGCCGTTGGAAAGGGAGAGCCTCTGATTGGGCATAGTTCCGGCATCGTCGTAAGATCATTGATTGGATTTGGGTACTGCATGTTTGGATGAAAGGTTGCCTCGAGGCAAAACCACAAACGTTCCAAAGATGCCGGTTATCTCATAATGGCAAGCAGGGACACCAGAACGGAAACCATGATGCATTGATCTTCAACCGCCAGTGAGAGGGTAATCAACATGAATGTTAGCCATCGCGCCGCGGGAACATGTCGGCAATCAATCATCACTCACTTCCAAAGGACCTGCCTCCAAAACGATCCAAAGCCGGGGGCACTGCAGTGACAACAATCACCCCGTCGAGTTCCCTCTTGCTTCGTTCCAGCCACGCCCTTCATTCTACCTCGCCCTCATTCTCCTCCTTCTCCCCCCCCGAGACAAACGAACACCGCAATCACGATCACAAGCAGGAACGCACCAGGTCAACAATGAAGCAGTCATAATAATACTGACGATCATCTCTCTCGTTTCGCTAATCAAAAGCAGTCCTTTTAGGATATCTCCCCCATCTCCTTGAGTTTCAAAACGATGCAAACTTTTCCACAAACATTTCGCAAACGCGCCGGCTCCCATGATAAATCGCAGATATGTGACAATGAAAGCGGAAACATAGTAGTGATATGTACTTTTGGCGGTGGTGTATGCAAACAATAAGCCTGTTCCAGTCCCACTATGTGATTTTCAAGTTGGGTCGGTTCCTTTCTTTTTTCTTCTTTCTTTCCTTCCTTTCCAATTCTTTCGTAACTTCCACCTCTCCCACCCCGCTTCAAAGACTCTGAACATTCAGCAGGCAGCACACATCCATCGCGCCATCATCACACAACTTCCCTCTGACTAACCATACTCGCTCTCCCCGAGCTCAACCCGCCGCTCGGCCCCGCCTCTGACTCTGCCATCGTCGCAACAGTCAACCTCGACATGTTCCTCACATTCTGCTGCGGCGGCAGCTTACTCAGCTTCCTGCCCTGCCTTTGCCCTTGATAACCGCTCCGACTCCTCCTCGAGTTCACATCCTCCCTGTAGTCATCATCCAACGCCGCCTCGCTACCACCATAGATGACCGTACTTGCGTCGCCATCATACTCGCCCGTCTGCGTCATTCCCTGGCCGCTGAACCTCATCAACTCGCTCCTCCGGACGAGCGCCCGACGACGCATCAGACCCGGGTCCCTTCGCATCTTGGCCATGTGCCACTGCACCCAATACATCTGTTCGTGCTCGCGCAGGTACCGCTCGCCGTGGAAGCCCTTGAGGACGACCTCTCTCGTCAACATGCCGAGCTTGCGACGGGCGTCGCTTTTCTCGTGCATGCGCTTGGTGAGGAAAGCGACATCGGTGGGGGTCAGGGTTTCAGGGAGCATGAGCGAGGGCAAGACGGAGCCGCGCTTGTCGACGTCGCCGGCGAACTTGGCCCACGGACCGGCCATGGCGAGCATGGAGATCTGGGCGCGGGCAAGGCCGACGGGGTCGTTGGGCGGGACGACTTCGCCGTAGGCGACGGACGGGTTGTCAGGATCGGTGAGGACGAGCGCAGTGGCGCCGACGGCGGTGGCGACGACGGGGACACCAGCTAGAGCGGCTTCACCGACGGCGAGCGGGAGACCTTCGGAGAGGGACGAGTTCATGAACAGCCAGGCGTCCTTGAGAATCTCCTGGGGCTTGCCGAAGCCCTTGAGGATGACGTGCTCGGTGAGCTTGCAGCCTTCAATCAGCTTGGTCATGTTGATGGCGTACTCGGGCTCGCGGTCCTTGGCGCCGTAGATGAAGAGCCGGTACTCCTTGAAGCCGTACTGGTTGACGATGACGTCGGCAGCGCGAATGGCGGTGCGAATGTCCTTGATGAACTGCACGTTGGACAGCATGACGACGGTAGGCGTAGTGGTACGGACCTCATCGACGGGCTTAAAGGCGTCCATGTTGCTGACGCCGTTAACAATCGGATCGATCTTGCGGGCAAACTTTTTCTCGTGCCCGATGCGGTTCGTGTCGGTGCCGAGCGAGGTCTCCCAGATGGGGTTGAAGAAGGACGTGCAAGGCAAAATGACATCGGCGTGGAAATAAGCGAGCTTCATGGCCAGACCGATACCAGCGAGGACCATGGACTGGACAGGGATGGGCAAGGTCGACTGCGCAGGACTGAGGTTGAGGCAGCATTCACGCCAGAGAATGGCATGATCCCAGATACCGAAAGTGGCACCGCGCTGATACTTGAGAAAGACACCAAACATGGAACTGATACCGTGATGGGTACTCTGGAAGACCTTGGGGCAATCCTCGGGGGTCTGCACGGCGTAGATGAAGAAGTACGAGGAGAAGATGGCAAGCGAGTCGCGGAAGTCCGACATGGTAGGCTGCTGAACCGCAAGGTTATCCTCAGGGTCAGCGATATCCGGATCATCGTACTTGATGAGCCAGGCCTCGGCCCAGGCGGCAGCGACCTCCTTGGAGTTCCAAGTCTTGTTGTAATCCTTGTGCTCAAAGTACTGGAACATATCCAGGATGGCGTTGCTGTACTGGTACATGTCCGCCTTGGAGATATGACGCGAGCGGGCGCCCTTGACGAAGAGACGGAGAAGAGGAATAAAGGTATCAACAACGTCGCGATCGATGTCGGTGCGCACAATCTTGTCTTCCACCTGCATCTCGAGAAGGTTCTCAATGAGGCCGTGGTTGGGAACACGACCGTCAAGACCCCAGAGAGGGACAACCTTGAGGGACTGCACATTGCGTTCAACCTGGAAGCGCGGGATACCATACTCGTTGGCAGACTCAGCCAACACGTGGTTGCGGATGGTAGTGTGACCGTTGACAAGATCGCGACGGCAGTTGGAGACGCCACCAGGAGACTCTGGCCAGCACCCAATATCGTTGAAGATGACCGAGATACGGTTCTCCGAGTCATGGAAGCAGTCCTGCGGCCGGGTGGTGATCTGGTTGGCATCCTTGCCGAGACCCATGGCGTACAGGTCGGCTGTCTTGATGGGTAACATGCACAGCTCACCAACGTGCTTCTCAATCTCGATAGCGGCGGAAATTTGGTCAATGTTGGCATCGAGAATCATGCGTGCCTGAGAGAGCTGGCCACTGTTTCTAGCAGACCAGTACCGATGGAGAAGAGGTTCCTCGCGCAAAATCAGCTCGTCCATCCAGCAGGCAGTGACAGCATCGAGAGTGCCGGACTTGCGCCAGATATCCCAGAGTTCGGTACGCAACCACCAGGTAGGGACAGGGCGGTAGATGGACTTCTTGCGCATAGGGAACCACGACAGTGGGTTGAGGCGAGAGGCGAACGAGTCGGTTTGCTTGAGGTTCTTGGCCATGCGCTCGACATAAGAGCGGCGGTGGTAGATGAAGAGGTCGTCGTTCTCAAAGGAGACATCGGTAGGCCTCTGCAGAAGGACGTCCTCGTGCTCAAAGATGCGGGGCGGGCGGTCAACCATGATTTGTCTACCGTTCTCCTCCATGTAGGTGGTCTCAACGGGATCGCGGCGATGGGGGTAGGTGATGACGGTGGTAAAGGTTCTCCCGTAGGTGCTGCGGTCGACTTGGCCGACACGGTCAGAGGGAGTCCAGTTGCATTCTTCGACCCTTTCCTTGGGAGGAGTACCCCAGTAGACGGTCAAGACGAAGGGATGGTCGGCCTTCAGCTCATACTCAGCCTTGAGCACATCCTGAGAACCCTTGGGACTGGACTTGTAGAAGTACCGGAACGAGTACTCGACGTCGCCGAACTTGATGATACCATGAGAAATGCGGCGTCGCTCATCATAATGGCAGCGCTTGACCGTGGTACCTTCAACGACGTACTTCTCCGTCGGGCGTCTAGACTTGTTGCCCTCACCATAGGTAAACGACGAGAGAATCTCCTCCTTGCCCTTCTTAACCGACTTGGTAATAAGACGATAAGTGTGATCATAGACAGCAGTAGCAACAGGCTGAGTCTTTTCCTCCTCCGGAGCCTCCTTGAGATGCCCCTCGTAGATGTTCAGCATCAGCTTGCCGTACTCATTAAGCTTAGCAAAGCCCGTCAGGGCCTGTCTGCGCATGACCACCACGATACGGTTCTTGTACAAAGTCCTGGGCGTTCCCTTGCGCGCCAAGCGCCAGATCTGCACCAGGGACTTGTGGTGGAAGATGAGAATCAGGAAAATCCAGGTATCCCGGATCTGGAAGCACATCTGCCAAATGGCAAGGATAAGCCACATGAGCACCTTGCGGATGCGCGGCATCTTGCGGAGGGAGTACCACAGCTCGCGCTCAATGTTGGAGCCGGCGCCCGAGATGATGGCTACCCACTTGACGAAATTGAGGGGGACGTAAAAGAGGATCTTGTGCGTCCAGTGCATGTGTTTGCTCTTCTTCTCGTTCTCGAGGAGAGGCGAGGTCTCTTGGCTGCTCTCGCTGTCGGGCTCAGGCAAGTAGCACAAGGTGTCCGTGGAGTGGTTGTTGTTGTTGTTGTCGTCGTTGTTGACGGCCGAGTTGTACATCATGATGCGCTCGCCGGCCATCAGGTAGAGTTCGAGACAAAGCTTGACGTGGAAGTTGCTACAGCGGAGATCGATGCCCTTCTCCTCCATCCAGGCAGGGAAGTCGCGAGACTGCGAGGCCGACATGCCTTGGATACGCGAGAGGATGGTTTCCTGGACGGGACGAGGGAGGGAAACCCACTCCGAGTCGATGTTGGTCTCGAGGCAGAGATGTCTCATCAGTTCTTGGTTGGTTTGCTCGCGGATCCGGTAAAGACCCTGTCGGTCCTCGGTAGCGAGCTGGAAGGCGATTCGCTTGGAGACGATGAAGAAGAAGTCAGCGCCCGAGAGGATGTGCTCGGCTTGGACGGCCTTGGCGGTGTCCAGACCGAGGATGCCGCGGGCGGTGTGGTAGAGGATGGCTTCGCCGATCATGCAAGCAAGAAGAGGCTGCCAGGTTGCTAGGTGGACTTCCTCTGCGGGAAGGAAACCCGTGGTGATGTGCAGCTCGTCGTCTTTGAGCTCGCTGAAGGAGACACATTCGCTGAGTCCGGCATCTAGGAAAGTACCGCGCGGGCAGACAGTGACGCGAATCTTCTCATCTAGCCACATGGCCAGCGCAGCGTTGAGAACATCCTCCCTCCAGGAAACCGTCCCCGAGTTTCCGGGTAAATTGCTCTGACCATCGCGAAGTGTCTCCGAGACCGAGCGAGCCAAGGGAGTCTCCTGCTTGGCAAGCAGCAGATCTCCAGGAAGATCCTTGACCTGAGCGGGCTTTTTGCCAGTGAAGGAGTCATCAGAGTGGCCAATCTTGTGCTGTTTCCAGGTGTTGGGCTTATCGCCATGGGCACCATCCTCCTTGAGGGCCCTCTGCTTCGGCTTCCTGATGGCCCAGTACGAGGTAGACACAGCCGCGAAGACGGAAGCGACGCAGAGACCGATCACGTCCACCGAGACGATCTTGCCCTGGGGCATCAGGTAGAGCAGGCAGCCAACAATAAAGCCAATGACGGCGGAGATGAGGATGGAAAGGACGTGGGCGCGTACGCTGGTCGTGAAGCAGCGGTTGAACTGGAAGATCATCACTCCGCTGTAACCGAGGCAGTACAGGTAGTACAGCGCCAGAATCTTGGTCTCCTTCACGAACAGCCAGACGAGGATGGTGGTCAAGCCAAAGGTGGCCAACATCCTGGTGGCGAGGGTAAGGAGCGCCCCGATGTACCTGATTCGACGAGTCTGCTGCCACTTGTCCCTGAGCGCAAACAGCTCAGCATCGCTGGAGAGAATGCCCTTGGGAAGATCGTAGCTGAACTGCCAGTACTTCTTGAGGGTGACGTCGAGCACCATGATGGACAGACAAAAGTAAAGGATAGCGAAGCAGATGGCGTAGCGCGAAGTGAAGCTGGAGAAGACGTTCGCGTTGCTGCTACCCGACATGACGATACTGACCCAACGATCCAGCAAGCAGACGAGGAAAAGGCCGACGTTCTGGCCAATGTCGTAGCGAGCCTGGCGGAAGAGGAAGAAGACGCTGTGCTCCTTGAGACCCTGAGACATCTGGAGTCGCTTCTTCTGTGCTTCGCTGAGCTGGGCAAACCAAGGAGGCGAGAAGATATCGACCACCTCCTCGGGAGGACCGTCCATGCGAAGGATCCAGTTGATGTAGGGCAAACCCTCGACAACCTTGTGCACCAAGGCATCAGGCGCCGCACCAAAGATGCGATTCTGCTGCTTCTTGACGGCGTCGCGGAAGGCCTGGAGAGCGAGCTTCTTGGTCTCATCCGCGTTGGTCTTCTCGCTGGGGCTCGCGATCGAGCTCTGGCTCATGCGGTGCTCGTACCACGCGTGAATATCGGCCTCGCTGAACTTGGGGATGTTACTGAGCCAGCCCATCCACTCGTGGCACAGCTTGCGGTACTGGAAGATGAGCAGCGCGAGGAAGCCGTATCCGACAGACAGGTAGATGGCAATGTCCTTGCCGTTGATGAACGATGAAAGCGCAGGCGAGACGAGAAGCAACGGGATGGTTCTCCAGAGGACACTACGACCCGATGTCAAGGGGCTTCCCTCCTGGTGCATGGTAGCCATGATACCGAGGATGTTGAGGTAAGTTGCGAGAAGCACGAGATATCCGAAGAAGACGAGACCAGCGTAGACGGAGGTTTTGACAGTAAAGGCAATGAAGCCGATCAAACCAACCAACAAGGTCAACACGAAGCCACCGGAGAGGCGTTGGGCGTGGAAGAAGACCATGTTGGTGTACGCAAAGTTGCAGAGGTAGTAGTTGCCGATACTGCCGACCCAGCCGGTGACACCAGCCGAGATCAGCAGAGCGATCAAGAGACCGTAGCAAGCGGCAAGAATGTTGTCCTCGCCCATGTAGGCAGTCATGAACAGACCACGACCGACAAAAGTGAGAAGCAGGATATCCATGATGGCGGGCATGCAGAAGATGGAGAGAGCGCCCAAGTCGGCGAGCTTCTCACGGAAGTAGCTGAGCTTCATCCGGTCTCGGAAACCACGGCGAGCAGGATCCTCGAACTCATCACCGGGCTCTCGCTGAGAAGGCTTAGGCTTGGAGTACACCGTCATATGGCCATTGCGGTCGCCGTCATCCGAAGGAGCAGGGGGCGGGTTCTTGCGAAGGTAGGCTGTGTACTGGTCGTAGATGATGTTGCCAAGGGCACGCGGGTGCATGCCGAAGAAAGCTTCGCACTGAGAACCAAGCACCCACAGTTCAGCAAAAACAGCCGCTTGATCGGCCTGCGAGAAAAGGGGGCAGTGGTCGGTGGCCTCAAGATAGACATCCTCCAGAGCAAGCTTGCGAACAGTGGTGAAGAACATGAGGGCGATCAGATCCGTGTTGACATCAACGAACTTGTTGTCGTGGTATTGGTCCATTGGATCCAGAGCATACGTGAGGGGGTTCCTGATGGCGCTGAGCGCATCGATATTTCCAGAGAAGAGGGATTCACGAATACGCTGCTCGATTCTCTCAGCAACAGCCACGAGGCCATCGGCGGAGGGAAGTGCAGTGGCACCCTGGCGGGCGAACTCGGCAAGTCTCCGCTCGAGGAGATCCCTCATGGAGACCTTGCCCTCGAGGTAAAGACGGCAGTGAGCGTCGTTCCAGGCAATGGTGGAAGACTCGTCCAGGAGAACGGCCCTGCAGTAGGCCTCCATGACGATGCGGAAGGGATGCGTCAGGCGGCTCACTTGCAGCTGTTGCAACAAGAAGAGAACCTCGGAAGGCGAGCACATGTTGATGGCAGTCTGGATGCTCGTAGGGAGAGGCAAATCGGAGCCCATGTTGTTCTCCAAGCGGAGTTCCTCCTCGTACCTTTCCACCCGGGAAATGCCATTGTGGGCCAGCCAGACATGGAGAATGGTCGCGACATCACTGGGATTGCTCCGTGAGATGAAAATGTCCACGTCGCCATCCTCGGAACGGGGAACAGAGATACCCCAGAAGTGAGCCTCGCCATCAGGAATCTTGAAGCCCGTATCCAGACCCTTGTAGACGCACACTTTGCCCTCGACAAGGCCCGCGACAAGCGGAGCGAACAGGTGAGGGTGGGCGGTTTCCTGCTGGAAGTTGCGATAGGCCATGACCAGCTTGTCGACCTCGGCAGGACGCAGCCTTTGCAGCATGTTCAAATCACGCAGATGGGTCTGCGTCGCCAAGATGGCTTCGTACTGCATGTCGGTTGCCGACGCAGTGAGTGGGATGCATCCCAAGGCTGAGAGCGCCTCACCCCTGTGGTCGCACTCCCAGAACGCGTCCCTTGCAGGCGCCACCTCGCGATAGGGGGGCGGAACGGCGAGCTCTGGTTCGTCAGACCACCACTCCTGCTTCTGGGTCGTTTGCGGAACGGGCTGCAACAGCTGCTTGATGCCAGGCACGATTGACGCGATTCTATCAACGTCAAGTCGTGAAGTCTGGCCAAGTAGCTCATAGTCGTTGCCCACGTAGACCTTTTTCTTTTGCTGCAACCACGCAGTTTGGAGCTGTTGTAACAGTCTCGTTAGCTCTCTGTCCACAGCGGGATTGATTACACCACTCATCATCGGTTCGGGACAAACTCACCTCGGAAGTCTCAGGCTTTCGCAGATACTCAAAGCCGCTCACAGGAGGCTGGGTCGTCTTCAGACCACTCGCCACATGTCTAGGGCCATGCTGATAGATGGCCTCGAAATGGTTCGCGACCTTCTCACCTCTGCACACGACCGCCACAGAAGGCTGTTGCTCCCACAGATCGTGAAAGGCAACGAAGAAGTGCGGGCGCTCCAGTCTCTCCTTGGCACACTTGTTCATGAGCTCCCTCAACTTCTCCGAGCGGAAGTAATCGCGCCTTTCGCCATTGGGCAGAATACAGGCATTCTCAACGATGATGCCCACCAGACTCGACAAGTCGACATTGTTGACAAACTCCAAGTCCTCCTCAAGGCCGAGATCAAGAACCATCGGCACCGACCGTTGGTGTAGCCGCGCAAACAGACTGGCCGCCGTCTCCTCATCCTCCTTGGGGAGGTCCGTTACCCTCAAGACAACCCCGGAAACGTCATCGCTGAGGATGAAGTCGGAGATGTGCGTCGCCCACGCCGAGACATCAGCAGGGGAGACGTCTTTGGCGTCCACCAAGCCGAGACAAGTGATGTCCTGGGTTGGGGTAGCTGGAAGCGGTTGGAAAGGGGTGGGGTCCGTGCACGACGGCAAGGGACTGATGTAAACAGTGCCCCCTACCAATGGGCCTGATAGACCGCCATCCAAGAACTGGAAGGCCTTGGTGGACGACGGGATCTTGAACTCTGGCCGCGACGGTGGTGAGCCTGCGTGCTTCCTCCCGGGGGGTGATTTGCGTTTCCGCCTGTTGTGAATGTTAACATCACATATGGAATGGAAACGCATGAATGATGGTAACCAGCAGACGGGAAGCAAGGCTTGGGTAAAACTCACTTGGTGTAACTGTCTGATATTGACTGACACAGACGATGGTATATGGTTAGGATCACCGATAGTAGGACGGGAAGAGCCAACCCTGCGATTCCCAGTATCAACGTGCCCCACTGCCATGAGGTCTGTAACCTCTCCTCTGAAGACAATATCTTGTTGCAGTAGACCAGGCGGTCGGTGTTGTTATTGCCGTGGCATATCTGCAGGACTGGGTCCCCGGCCCCCGCGGGTGGGAAAGGGGAAGTCATTGCCAGTCAATGGCGATTCCCAGTGACAGCAGCAACGCAACGGGCTATGTGAAACTGATCAAAGACGGAGGGTGTAAAGGACTGGCCAGGTGGAATCCTAGGCAAGAAACAGGTGTGGATGTTGAAACAGTTCTCGTCTCCCCGCTGATGCAATCGTCGATTAGGATTAACGATTATGAGATGGCGCTCTGTTGCGGTGGATGGTGATGTGTACAGTAGAAAAACAAAGGCTAACGAGTGATCATCGCCACAAGGACATACTATTGAAACGAGAGACGTGCTGTAGGAGAGCAGACGGGCCAAGAATAAGGTATAAGGTATCCAGATGGAAGGCAGGAAGAGGTCCCGTCTGCAAGTGATGCTTTGGTGTGAAGCACTGGAAGAGAGAATAGGAAGTCCTAGGATCGCGACGGTTGTAACACTGGACGAAAATGTCTTCACACAGCCTCACAAAGTGAAGATGAAAGAACCGGGGCGTCCCGGTCGGTCTCGAGTTCAAGCGGCACCGGACGGGCGGCGGCCACCATGTCGCCATGCCCGACCCACACCTAACAGAGGAGGGGGGGAAGTTGCCAAAGCTACCAGAATGTAAGGGTGCGAAACGGGGTTGTCGACGAAGTATGGTACCGTATCGTATCACCGTGTGGTACGAAACAAACCTCGTACGCGATGAGACCCCAGTGCCAGCAAAGAATAATCGAGTGCTTGAAAGAATTTCACAGAAGAGGCGAGCCATCATGCACCTGCCGTTGCAGGGTGGCCGGGCCAGGGATGGCCATTGGAAGCCGATTTTGACACCCCGGGCGTATCGCGACCTTTTGCTCAATCCATTCCGATCCAGGAAATGCAGTAAGATTCCCAATTGGTATGTAACTTGTGCTGAGTAGGCGCTGGCCATTGGTCTTTTTTTTTTTTTTTTTTTTTTTTTTCCTCCTCCTCCTCCTTTTCGACGAGGAAAGGCTAGTGGTACCCGATTCGTATCTCATTCGTTGTCTGCCCAGAAAACATCGTCCACTTTGCGGATCGCACCATATGTAGTCTATCTGAGCGCCTAAGCGAATGCTTGGCTTCAGCACGTCTGGGGAGAGGCTTCTCAAGGGCCCTGGTCGCCCTGGTGTCTCTTCCTGGCCCGGTTCCCTCGACCTATTTCAGGTCGTTCCCCATCCATCCAGCGGCTCGTGCGTGTCTCGAATTCTGTCTGTGCGCCCGTCTGTCGTGGTAGTGGAGGCGCAGCTGTAATGATTTTGACGTCTGTCCCAGGAGAAGATTTGACAGCATCAACGGACCCAGCGAGAGAACAATTCCTGGATCCGTGCCTCAAGCAGAAGCTCCTCCCACTGCTGTCAATCTCTGACTCTAGTGTGCGTAGTGTACACTACAATATGTACACTAAGTGCCGCCTCCCGAGGCCCTTGTAATGGCAGGGGGTACGTTCTCGATTCCCCGAATCCCCGATTCCAAGAATAGGCGAATCTTGCCGTAGTGTAATGTTGTTGTGAGGCGCTTGGTTGGTCAGAAGTCAAAAACGAGCGAACGAGCCGCATGTCGTAGCGGTACACGTGTACAAGGTTGTCCGGCCGGGGGGGACCGTGTATCGTCGTACCGAGCATGGTATGTAAATACACGGACGGATGTTTCTCCACCAGTTCCGAAACTTGCAGGGGGGTTTCCAGAACGAATCTCCAGATGGCCCCAGTCGGCTAGCCGCTTGTGACAGCGCTATGATTTTTGGCTTTTGGTTTTCGGGTCCAAACAGTGTTGTGTTGGAGAACGAGTATGTAGTCGGATGAAATAAAGTACACTACTGTAGTGTACTGTACTAGTACCCAATGGTACGCGGAAACTACCAATATCCAAGCGTCAGTGAAAGGGACGGGACCTCAAATTTCCACAAGACCGCACGCACTATTGACCAGGATGGTTCGATCGCAGTGTGAGTCGGAGAAAAGCCACGACCAGACAGGGCCAGTATGCTAGTGTACACACAAAAGTTCTTAGCATCGTCACTGTACAGTTGCATAGCTGGCTGGGTACCTGGGTACAAGGGGCCATGCGGCAATCCTTCATACATATCACTTCGACTTAACAGCAACGTAGGTGGCTGGCCAGGGGTCCGAAAAGAGGAATCGTACCTGGGGTAGCCCTGGAGAAATGCCTTTGTAGCAGGTAGTTGAAACATGAAAAGCCAACCCACACGGGGAAAAAAGATGTTTCACATACACTATACGAGAAACACCAACAGGAATCACAAGGAAAACTTTGACAGAAAGAAAACTCACTGATTTCTGGCCAATTCGTGCCTCTCTCCCGTCATCGCATTCATACAGTGCCGTCAGTAACTCGCCAAGCTGTGCCTTATGGCCAACAAGGGACCTAAAACACATCGTCCGAGCCGTGATCCCGGTAAACGATCCCCCGCCGCCGCCGCCGCCAAAAGGACGCCAAGGATAGCCAGTTACATAGGCAGTTCAGTGGGGGGGGGGGGGTGGTTCAACAGCCACTGCTCGCGACGCGCGACTTCACTTTATGTACCTTACGGCGTGTGGGTGGTGAGATGAGCAATGTAACTTTCGATGTGAGCTTTTTGCTTTTTTGTCACCTTCACCTTGTGTCTCCCTTGATGCATGTGTGCTCTGCCACTGTATCCCCATTTTTTCCATATTTAAAAATCCCACTTAGATCCATCCCTGTCACATGGTAGCAATTCGTTCGCCGGCACCGCAGCCGATCACCCCCTCGGAAATGGGTTTGCAACATCATCACAGCAAAGAACCCGATTTCACGTCATTACCTGGGGCATTCTGTGTTGCTGTCTCCCTTCAGTCCCGACTTTCGGCTTTAAAACCAGGTCAGGCGGGCTCTGGAAAGTCCGTCGAACGTGATGATAAGGTGGTCTTTGAGACCCGATGTCTTGGATATCCGTGATAGTGGCTACAAGACTAAGCTCTGATTCGGCAAACATGTCGTCCTGCCCTTGCCTCGGTAAGGCGCCATTGAGCCAAGAGAAAAGCATGGGAAGCAACAAAGCCAAGGGAGAGCCTCATTTTGTTTCTGGAGGGTCCAAGGTGGATGCTCCTGTTAGTTTAGTTTCTCCTTTTGAGACTGATGATGCTCGTGCCTAGCATGAGACAAGGGGGGTCGAAGTTTTCGTTGCTGAAGATTAAGGATCCTCAAATTGTTCGACAACATAAGCTTATACTGTGCCTGTGCCTGTCCAAAATGTGCCCCGTATGACATGAGCCTCCCGAGTGCCGGCCCCCATGCTCCATCAATTTCTATCAGCGTCTGGGTTTATCTGTCCAATTCATTTATCCGCTGACTTACTCGTAGTGACAGCTTGTAGCGTATAACCTTGGATATGCACGACGCAGGCGTCAGAGCGCGAGGTGGGACCGGAAACGGATGGTGACAATACTCGCGTTACAACGAATTTGATGCCATCCACTTCTTAGATTTCCTCACTTTGCATAGCGCCACCAGTAATGGTCTAGGTGATGTCAGCCAGTGCGTATTGGTTGCCTTAAAGCTGGAATCGGGGCAAGGCAACTTCGTGAATAGCTGGATGGAGCAAAGGCAAGTCGAGACTCCTGTGGGGAAAGAGCCTGCGGAACTGGGTGTCTAGGAATATATGCATCTAGCTGAAATCCGGCGGAGTCCAGGGGGCCTCTAGGGGTCAGAGACTTGCTTCAGCTGGGCCAAACGATCTCTGATGCATGGCATGTCGAGCATCTGTTCCGGTTCCCGCTAGGGTTGATTCGGTCTCGCGGAACGAAATTGGATGGGGGTCATGACGAGAGCATGACAGGCATGGAGGGACATGGAGCCACGATATGCCAGCACAGGCGCGCTGGCATAATCTCAGCTCGACACTCGCCGCCCTCCCGCCGGCTTCCGGGATGTAACCATATCGGTTGGTCTGTCGGGCCTTCTAGCACTGGCTGTGTGCTTGGTGTTGTGTTGAGGAAGAAGATTTGCTGCCGGAAAGGGTAAAAGGGTACTGCCATCTTGTTTCCTTTTTTTCCGCTTGTGCTGTCACCATAAAGGCTCTTTTGATAAAAGCCCTCGACGCAGCTCCTCCAGAACAGGCCAGTGATCAGCCCCATCGTTGACTCACACTCGTTCACCATTCCTACACTGCGAGTCTTCTCACAAACTCTTGTTCAAATTCATCATGTCGAGCACATCCAGTTCACGCGTCGATCTTGGAGATCATGTCCAGGATCAGGATCTCTCTGAAGAATATCTGTCTTCGTCATCCCGCGACTACTCTGCGGGCAGCTCCCCGCTTACCACTCCTGCGCTGTCTGACGAAGAATTCGACTTTGATGTGCCGTCCGAGAATGCCCTCCTCGAGGAGAGGTCGACAACACAGGCACCGGCCGATGGTTCGGAGAAGTACATTATGGTGATTGGTGGCCTTGGGTATATCGGCTCCCACACAACACTCGAGTTGCTTCGTGAGGGACACAATGGTAAGTGGCGATGATGCAGCCCCTGGTGAGAGCAAGTATACTAATGACGAGTACGCAGTTATCGTGGTGGACAACCTGAGCAACAGCTACAAGACCGTTCTGAAGAACGTCCGCATGCTGGCGGCCCATCACTGCAAGGTCAACAACGCTCCCCTGCCCCGTCTGCGCTTCTTCCGCATCGACTACCGCAGCAAGGCCATGCATCTTCTCCTGGAGAGATACAGCAAGTTGGTGATGACGGTGGACGCTACGTCGGGCAAGCAGGTGGTGTCGTACCAGTCCCAGATTGCGGGGGTGATCCACTTTGCGGCATACAAGTCGGTGGTCGAAAGCATCAAGCAGCCCCTGCGCTACTATCGCAACAATGTGTGCGGACTGGTCAACCTGCTTCAGGAGCTGGAACGTTTCAACATCCGCAACTTTATTTTTAGCAGCTCGGCCACCGTGTACGGATCCAAGGCCAACGCCGGCCTCCCACTCAAGGAAGAGGACCTCGTCCACCACTAGGTCAAGACACAGAACGAGGCCGGAGAGACGACCATTGTCGAGCCAACCATTGAGGGTTTGTCGTGCCCGTATGCGCGTACCAAGTACTTTGGAGAAGCCATCTTGGCGGATGTGGCCGAGGCGGACCCTGATTGGCGAATTGTTGCGCTCCGTTACTTCAACCCCGTTGGATGCGACCCTTCTGGCGTGTTGGGCGAGAGCCCGCGCGGGGAGCCGACCAACCTCTTTCCCGTGCTGACGCAAGTCCTCAAGGGCGACCGCTCGAACCTCAATGTATTCGGATCTGACTGGCCGACCCGTGACGGCACCGCGATTCGTGACTTTATTCACGTTCTCGACGTTGCCCGTGGGCACATTGCGGCGCTCAACTGGAACTCCAAGAAGGGCAACGGATTCTCCACCTTCAATCTCGGCAGCGGTACGGGCACCACGGTTCTCGAGGCGGTTCGCAGCTTGGAGCAGGCGGCCGGCCGTGAGATTCCCCTCGCCCTCGTTGACAGGAGGCCTGGCGATGTCGGCATGTGTGTCGCGTCAACGGAGCGTGCGGCTAAGGAGCTCGGGTGGTCGACTCGCGAGAGCATCGCCAAATGCGCTGCTGACCTATGGAACTACGTATCCAAGGTAGCGTTGAGGTCGTGACGACGCCATGACGTTGACGCCTCGTCCCGCTCCCCCCTCCCCCTCCTTTCTCTTTTGTTTGATCGATGATATCCCGAGCGCAACAGCGAAGCAAATCGCTGGCGTGCTTCTTACTTGTTCTGTCTCTCTCGGCTGTTTGGGTCTGGCTATTTGGACGGGAAAAAAAGGCGATTGGCACGTTTGCGGTGCTGGTTTTTCGACTTTGATATTTTTTGGTTGGTGTTCTTCGCTTGGTTCCGGGGTACCGATGGGGTACATGGAACAAAGGGGTTGCTGGTCCCGCGTACAACTTTTTCATATTTGGTTCTTGGGTTGGTTTACTCTTTAATTTTATGTATCCCTTTTATTTGGGAAGTTGAAGCTGTGGTGTAGACTGTAAATACTCTAATTGACGAGCATAGTTGACGACGTATTGACGTCAGACACAATTGAAGTCGTTGTGAACTTGAAATCAACTACTATTCCGATCAGCACGACGATCATTAACAAACGGTGGTGGTGAAGAGCGCGCGAGCTGTTAATGTATTTTTGCCCCTCATTTTGTGTCGTTGACCTAACATTACTGTTCGACAGTTCCATAGCGTCGTCGTGTCAGGGATACATGTCCTGGAATTACGGTTACCCCGCAGGGGGGCATTAGTGGTAGCCATAGCGGCAGCCAGCTATGCCCTGTGCCTTGATGGCCACCCTGCCTGTCTGGTGTAGACACCCGGACTTGCACAGGGACCTGAATCCTTCAAGCCATCCGTTCACGCTACTCTACCTACCTCTACTGACGGATGATGGCGATCAACAGAACAGATCCTGTACTACAGAAGCATGTCGGGCCTCTTCAATTTCTATACATTCTTTGCTGATACTGGGCTCACTGCAACTACCCGACGACAAGAGATGGCAAACCATCTGTTTAGTGATGAAGACGGCTGTTTGCGTGTTTGTGTATTTTGGCTGCATTGTAGCTTCTCCAATTTGTGTCCAAACCGAACTCCAGCTTCCTACGTACTTGACATTATGTTTGTTCTTCAAAACACTATCGACATGCCGTAGTGCCTTAACAATTAATTAAGCAACCCGCTGTAATCAAAACCCTACCATAGGTTGTAGTCCCATTAGCCCAGAAATCTCATCATCTCATAATTGCCATTCCGTCGCTTCGTCAAACCCGAGTCGCATCGCACTTTAATCAGCACGCCTAACCCACCATGGTTAGTTTGTTTTCATTCGACATCCAATATCCCGGATGTTTACTATGAGGCTCAAGTGGAAGTAGGTACCTTTGGAGACGGCTTCGGACATCCTCTGTCGGACTCCAAGTAGGAAGCGACTGCTGCAGCGGCCTGGCATTCGCACATCTGGTAGGGAACCATGGCGTCAATATCAACACCGCTCTAGGCAAGCAGTATCCGCCGTCAGGTTGAATCACAGTTGGGGGAAACACTTACGGCCTTCTTGTTCAGGAAAGGCGGGCAGTTCGATGGCAAGCTCTTGCACTGCTTGCGGAAGTCGGGCCGTACTCCGTGGGCGTGATGGTGCTTGTGCTTGCTCTTGCCAGCCCGAACTTCGAGAGGAAGGATGTTGCCAGCTCCGGATGCAAGACCAGAGCTCAACTTGGAGGAAAGGGCGTCAATGGGCACCAAGAGCGCGGTGGACTGCAGAGCAAAGGCAACAAGTACAATGGACAAGGAGAACTTCATGTTGGGCAAGTGTGTCTGACAGAGAGTCTGGTGTTTCGCTGCTATGAATGGAATCTTCTACAGAAACTCTCAAACCCCCAAAGTCCGTCTCGAGGCGGGATGCCGCCATCTATGTTCTAATGTCATCCCACTACCTAGGTATGGCACCAACCAGCCTTCTCCTGCACTGCCGTCAGTCAGACCGAGTCGTCCGAAGAATACTCCATGTATTGGAGTACACACAAATATTTGCGTAAACAGGGGTGCGGCAGCAAGCTCAACGAGTAAGCCCTAGTAGGTAGTGTACAATCCGGACTGTTTGTTGTTGTTGCTCCGGCCGTCCCACTGTCCATGTCCCCGAGTGCTTACTGCCACCGCGACGCTTCCAGCTCTTCAGCTGTAGGTGACACCGACTATCGAAAGAGACTATCGGCCCAGTCTAGCAGCCGAAGTCGAGCTAGAAGTCGTCGAAAGATCCGCCACCTCGGAACAAGCATCCCTGGGCAGTACCAGGCTCCAAGGTCCAGACATTCTTCGGCGGGCCGTATTCTCAGCCCCAACTAGCGTGGCAGCGCAAATCCGACGGCATGAAGGGGGCACATACACGACATGTGTAGAGAAGGCGAGGGGTATACAAAAGTCCAAAGTGGGTGCATTGGGTCTGTCAAGGCCGTCTTGCTAGTTGTCGATGCGGTGGGCGCGGTATCGGTGATGATGATTCCCACGGCAAGGGCCACGGAGCAACGCCCACAATCAAAAAAAGAAAAAAAAGAAACAAAGAAAAAAAAAAAGAACAAGCGAAGCCTCGCCAGCCAGTACCAGTCCACTATCACAAGATTTCAACACAATTACGTGATTGGGGGCCGTCATGAATTGACGTTTTCGGGCAGGGCTGAAGGCCAACCACCTGGCAGCGTCGGCGGCGTGGGTTGATGTGCGCATCGGGATTGGGGCGCTACAATTGGGACGACCGCATGCTGCAGTCGGGTGAGAGTATGTATAGCACATTTTGGTACAGAGCAGAGCCAGCTTACAGGGCGTTCCATTCACCATGCACAGCGCTAGCCTGCACTAAATCGCACAAATCCCACGCGTCCTCGGGGGTTTTCTGTGGTCTGGTCACTTCTAGATTGCAGACTCGTTCGTTTTGTGCAGACAGCTCGTGACGGAATCACCGAAAGGCAACTGCCCAAGTTCCGGCTCAGTTGTCGCCATCGGGTTTTCTGGGCTCTCGGGTGTCACAGCAGGAACGAGGCTCGTAAAGACTTTTTCGTACGATGACCGTGATCGCGACAGCCGACGTCCACTCACAGCTGATTGCTGATGGATGTGAAAACGATGTCGTCGAGGTGATGGACAGAGAGGCTCTTGGAGCTCAGCTGGCCACAAGTCGTGGTAAAGGCAACACGGGGGCGGGCCGGCAACGCCCACACCACACCAAGCCAGGCACCACAGAGCACGCAAGGGCAGAACAGGGCGTCAGGCACAGTTCACGTTGGCCACAGCCACACCGACATCCCGAGACACGCACACTGGTGGAAGCTGGGTTGGGTGGTAGTCCGTGTTGGTCGACCACCACGGAGGTGGCTGATGAGATGGAGGTCTCTCATTGCACCAGTCTGACTCTAGCCTGACTACCCGCGTCACAGCCCGAGGTTGGGCTTGCACAGGTGTATCCATGTATCGGGTCGAGCGCGCCGTTCAGCCAGCCACAGAACAGCGGACCTCCACCACAAGGACACCACGATTTCACCTCGACTTGGCCATTTTGGCAACCCGACAACGCCATCCCAGGCTTTTGCATCGCAAAACGGAAATGTTCGTGAACATTTCTTTTTTTGGTCCTTGACCGAATACAGGCATATTGCGACGTACCCCATACGGGGTAGATGCCGTGTAACGCGCCCCCCAAAGCCATACATGAGATCGGTGTGCCAAATGCACCAGAATGCACCAAACTTTATCCCACCAACGACGTGTTGGTGGCCTGTCGCGGGGTTGTGTCAATACAGCTTACGGGATGGTAGGTATGAATATGTGCTGCACCCGACAATAATTTACAAGATTATGCCAATTTCCCATTTCGCGGTGTGTCAGAACTTCATGCTCACGCCAAGATCTCACCACCTTTTTAATTTAAATATAGTGTCGCCAGCAGGTCTGCTTCCTGCACGCCGGTAGTTGTTGTTATACGGCCAGTGGTTCAACCGCCCCAACCGGCCGCCAATACCAAGCACCAGAAGGACGGTTCAGCCGGCTCATTTTACCCGGTTTACGAGCTGTCAGGTATGCGTACATGGCTATACACGTCGTACAAACGTATCGGCAGGGCGTGCTGTCTTAAATCTGACAGATTGACACATGCTGACGAGGGGAAATTGAAGTGAGGCGTGGTGGACAACCTGCGCCCTGAAAGAAGAATTATCGCCAACAAGCCCGGAAGAACATTTTACCTCCGTCTCCCCATCATCACTTCATTGTCTAAATGGACGTAGCGAGTGAGGTCCAACGGCGTGCCGAGACTCGCTCCAGAGGCATCAATCAGGATGGTGCCTTTTCTGGAGATTCTATACCTGTCTAGTCCGGTTGTACACTTGTGAGAGGCACACACAACAACCCCGATTCAGCCATGAAGTCCTCCCTCACTGGCCTCTTCCATCAAGTTGTTGCTGCCGCTCAAGTCACACGCCACCTCCACATAACCTTCCCAACCCGAGCACCACGTCGCATAGTCGGTAGCAGACGTGGCAAAGTGTCCGGCGAGTTTATGTTGTGTGACCACCTCGTTCAAGAAGTTCTGTACATTCTTCTTGATGGCATCTTTTTCGGTGCTTTCGGTATTCTCTTCTGAGTCTTGCTGCTGGGGGCGGCCACCACTGCTACCACCTCCTGCTTGGCTCTTTGGACCACAGCCGCAGGTGTGAGCAACAGCTATTGCTTTGGCCCGCTTCTCGGGCGTCAAGAGAGCGAGGTTAGCGTTGACATAGTCACCCGAGTCCCACCACGCGGCGAGGCAGTTCTCGAACACCACGACGTAATCCACCAGGCGAGGGGAGAAGAAGGCATCGGAGGATTCGGCCGAGGGGAAGATGCCTGGGTTGTGGATCACGATGCCTGGTCCTGCTGCTGTCGAGGATGTTGACGATGACGATGGTGCTGACAAAGAAATGGTGTCGTTGCTATTGCTATGACTACAGTGGCTCCGGCGAGATGCAACCTCAGCAAAGCCAGACCGTACACTGTCCGTAATGCGCTGGAGGTAATCGAGATACTGGGCGTCTATGGGGACTTCGTCGACGAAGATGCCGTCCAAGCGGATCGCCTGTTTGTTTCACATGACAAGTCAGTTACACGTCATTACAAGTGGTACGTATGGTAACTTTGGTACGACTGATACACAAAGCGGGAAGTGGATCGAAACACCGAAAGTGGGCCGTGCACTGCACAACGTCTCGTATCGATCGCCAAGACAGGGTCCTTTTGAGGCTCCCTATCCCAATCGTTTTGCCAGCGAACAAGGACAGGGACCACTTAAAAAACCAAGGGTTTATTGAGATCTTCCCGCCAAGATCCCCACGGGGCCGAGCCGGGCTGGTACCGATCCGGGTTAGAGCCGAGCCGAGTTGGAGTGGACTTGTCCAAGATTGACGAAGAAGCCAGTTTGGACAATCTCGGTTGCACTCCAGCTCAGACACTGACCGCCAACCTCGAGGTCTGTGAGCATGAGGACTCCTCCACGCAAGGCCCGAAACCCGGGAGAAACACCACGGCCTCAGCCTCCAGAACATGTGGTGCAGAACAAGGTTCACGGGCTCTTTTTGCTGGGAACAAAATAGTACCGGCTGAAAGTCTCGGTCTTTTTGTCTTCCCGAAGCGAAAACCGAGTGGGGTTTCTCAGTAAGCTCCAGCAACACTTTTATCCCAGCTGAGCTGAGCTTCGGTCGAAAGCTCCGGATCTTTTGACATGCCCAGTGGACGAGGCTCCATTCGAAAAATGAGTGGAGGCCAAACTTTGACTCAAGGAAAAGCAAAGAAACAGAGAGGAAGGGATGCTCAAGAGTGTTGTTCCAGACATGCAGATGTTGGAGATACTCAGATGACACTCGAACAGTCTCCCGGGTTCTCATCCGACGCTTTGTCGTAGGAACCCTGCTTGCACTGCCTTTTCTGTTTCAAACTGAGCTGGGAATTTGCCTGTGCACCTGCCCGACCCGCCAGAGTGACGAAGTTTAATTTCCCGCCGGGACCACCCTTCCCTTGTTGTTGTTTTCCCGAATAGGAGAAAGAGTGCCAGACTTTCTTCATGTGAAACATTCCGACAAGCATAATCGCTGGCACCGCGCCGCACGGATCGGGCGTTCATCCGATCCTCGGCGTAGCAACCATGGACCGGAGAGTTGTTTGTTTACCGGCGAGCGGATCGGCAAACGGGTCGGGGTTGTCGTTGTCGGCGAGAAAAAAAAAAAAAAAAAAAAAGAAACACCGAAACCAGGCCAAGGAGTGTTTCAAACGGCCGAGCGCAAAAGAACCGGGTCGTACCCGGAACCGCTCATGATAGCAGTTTCGGGCACAGGTCAGGTGCGTGTCCCGGACTCCGGCCGGCCGCGGACACGGTGCGGACAAATGGTGTCTAAGCGCCGGCGAGCATTTTTGAGCCATTGGTATCCGCAATCGGCGGCTCGGCGGGCGTCTTGAGAGATGATGCCCTTGCTTGGCTGGACTGCGCTGATAGACCTGAATTGGAGGCTCGGAGGTGCGTATGCAACGTTGCAATAAAACCGTGTTCGCCGGCGGGTGAAAAGCTAGTGATGGGCGATGCAATGCGATACGATGCGATGCAATGCTGGTGATCCTCTCATGAAGGCTTGCTGATCATGTGATGGAGGTGATGATGCCAGTCATCGCATCTCGATCTCGATAACTTTTTTTTTTTAGTTTGTTTCGAGTTTGGAGTCCATCAGTTCGAATCGAAACCTGGAATCCAATGGCCCATTCTCTCGGGCCCTAGATCGAAATCGACAACACCAATCAATGGCAAAAAGAACAAAACCAAGAAGACACGAAAACACAAAAATAGAAGTAGGAAAAGTCAACTCACCCACTCCCCTCGCTCCGCAAACTCCAACCACCCCAAATACGTCTTCACATCCCTCTCCACCTCCTCCACCTCTCGCTGCCCATAACTGCAATGCACGTACCCAATGACTTTGACATTGGGATATTGTGCAGTATCCGAAAGCTTGGATAGAGCCGCGCGGTAATCGGCGTTGGGGATGGGGTAGTCGGGCCCCGGTCCGTTGCCGGGGTTGATAACTACCAGAAACTCCACTGACGGATTCTTGGTGAGGGCCGTGGTGAGGGCGCGGAAGAGCGGGGCCCAGCCGGAAAGCTCGTGTGAGGAGGGGTAGATGTAGAGGGGGATGAGGATTGTAGACATTTTGTTATTAGTTGCTGATTTGTTTTTTTGGTGGTTCGTATTGGTGAGGACCTAGTTAGGGTGCTGTGGTGGGCTGAGAAGGTGACTGCAGTGGTGGTGATGATTGGTGTGAAGGTGGTGAAAGGCGTTGGGAGAGAGAGAGCTAAGAGGTACCGGCGATGCACCCGATGCACCCGGTAAGAATACGGGTATGGAGGAACGGAGTTGCGGGGGTAGGTCCGGTAGGTTGCCCGAATGCAGGATAGTAAAGGTATAGTTTTGGTATCGGCGACGGCGAAGGCAACGGTAAATGTCGCTAACCAATGGAATTAATGAGATGTTGAGATGTCAAAGATGCAGAAAACAGAATGAACGGAAGAATGGTAAAGAAGTCTCGTTGGTGTTTGCCAAATTCCTATGAAAGAACATTTAAACAAAAAAAAAAAAGTTATCCGACGACCGGACGTCGTGATAAGATAGGATTTCGGAAAGGCAGTCGTACCACGGCCAAGGAGAATGAATTGTGTGGTGTTGGATGATCTGCGCCTGTTTGCTACCATGCTACCATGCTACGTACCTACAAATACGGGGTTAGGTTAGGTTCAGCTTTCGTTGGCCTTGTTGGGCCACGCCGGGCTACCTACCTACGCCGGGCTCATCAGGGGGTTGCGCTGGCGGGCTGTGTGTGAGATGTGCGCTGTGATAGTCGGGTCCAGTGCTGGGCCGCGCCGGGCGCCTCGTGGTTAAGGTGTGTCGTCGGGTGTGATGCGGGTGGTGATCATTGATCAACAACACCACAACGATACTCCATTCTGATTATCGTGATAACGAACTAGAACTAAACAAACATGCGGTACAACATACATAACATGACGCCACCAACAACAACAACAACAACAACAACAACAACAACAAAAAACAACAACCAAAGCTGGAAATGAAGTGAAGATGCGTGTCAGAGTGCGACTCTTCTTTTTTTTTTTACCGATGCAAAGGCCCACCACCCCATGAACACACAGGTAGATAGTCAACGTGGTAAGATAGGCAGTTCATCCATTAATTCGTCTCCAAGACATGGTCTCCAAAACATCATCAATGCATTACTCAATCGTCCGACTGATTATCATCATCATCCGGGGTATCCGCGACCTTGGTCTCGGCAACGTTTCCATCGCAGTACTCAACCCACGCATCCAGACGCATCTTCTTCAACACGGTACTGAACTGATTCGCGCCCGTCGCGCTGCACGCCTTCTGGCTATCCTTGGTCTTGACGGCCCCGGGCGCGCCGCTAGGGTACTCGATATGGAACACGGGCTTGCCCGCCGCCGTGAACTTTTCAAACACGTCGCACTCGTTGTACTGGGCGCACTGCTCGTTGACGGAAAACTGCACAACGTCAAGGACATCGTCAATGACGTCGCCGGCGTTCTTGAGACCCATGGCCAGCCCGCGCTTGGAGGCCTCCTTGCCTAGGAAGCGGACATAGTCAATCGTGTCCTGCTTGGTCAGCCCCAGCCCGTTGGCGTTGTTGTAGCCATCCACATTGTCCGGGTCGACGGCGTCGCACTTCATGGCGGCGGCAATGTCCAGGCGCTTGATCATGATGTCGCGGACCGAGGTGCGGCGGATGTCGAGCCACTTCTCGTCGGGCCAGCCGTCCATGGTCTTGCCCAGGTCGGCGTCGACGAACGACGTGTTGTCGGGCGTGTAGGGCTCGTAGGAGCCCGCGGAGAAGTAGCAGATGGCGCGCTTGCCGAGGGAGTGCAGGTTGGCGATGACGTTGGTGTCGCGGTGGAGGAACATGTCAAGGTCCCAGACAGGCACGTCGGGGGTGAGGGCCTGCGACGTCTTGGCGTTGGCGGCGGGCACATCGAGGACCGAGTTGAGGATGATCTGCCATTTAGCGCCGACGGGGGGCTTCCAGACGGTGCCGTTGGGGGTGATGGGCGGTTCGGTGGGATTCGGTTGGGAGGGCTCGCCTTCATCGCGGCCGCCGTGGTCCTTGAGACCGAGACCGAGGCCGAGTCCGAGTGCTAGACCGAGGACGACGACGACGGCGGCGGCGATGGCGATGAAGAGGATCTTGCGGGATCGGCGCTGGGGTGGGGCGTTTCCCGATCTGGAGCCGGCCTCATCGACGACGGGCTTTGCCTGGTGCTCCGACTGGTCGGACTTGGGCGTGTCCGCCATTGTTCGGATTCGGGGGGGAGGGCTTGCTGACCGGAGCGGCAAAGGTAAGTGGATGGTAAGGAAGTGCGTGCGGTATGCGCTATGCAGCAGATCGGACGGTATGCAATAGAGAGTATAAGTGATGATGCGGACGTAACGCAAAAAGGACCGACAGGCGCGCAGGTACCAAGATGGATACGAAGTGTAAATGGGGAGCGAAGAGGGCAAAGAAGGGTAAGGATTGACACACAAAAAAAAATACGGATCCGGGCGGTGTCGTGCTGCTGTGTAACCACCGACGACAAACACCAGGATATGGGAGGACGACGACGACGACGACGACGAAGACAGACAGGAAGGAGTTGTGACAGTGGATATGTATGTCGCTGACAGTCCCCTCTAGTGTTGGCTCAAAGCGGTGATGACTCGCCGGCAGTGGAAATAATAGGCCTGCCCAACCACTGGTTTGTCGACAAGGCGAACCATGGAACCTAAAAGTCTCGTCCACCCTGTGACGACCTGTCTGTGGCGCCTACGGATTTGTTTGGTTGTCAACGGGCACAGCTTGTCGAGGCTTGGTTGTCTTGGAGCCGAGAGCTCATGTGCCCGCCTCGTCTAGTTTGGTTCCATCTACACTCTAGAATTGCTTGGTCACTGCGGTCACCTCACTGCCACTGCCCAGTGTAACGGCGAAATGTGTGTCAAAGCGAGGCACTGGAATGGAGGACTTGTGCACATTGGGTGATGCAGTGAGAGAAACCTAAGCGGCAGTGTTTCCTTCGCTAGGTGATGATGGAAACGGCGAGGACAAAGAACAAAACAAAACATCGGCCATCTCAAGTCATTATCCGTTCAGAATGTCAGAGGTTGGCCGTTTGTCTTGATATCTTGGGTATCTTGAAATCTTGGTCTCTGGAGTACTATCTTCATTCAGCACACCAGACGAGTGCCTAGAGGTACCACTTGAAGTGTTGTCTTGGCTGCGGTTGACGAGGTGCCCGGAAAATGGAGAGGATGGTGTGTGATGAATGAAAAGAAAAAGGAAGCGACCTCGAACCGAGCAAGAAGCGAGCAACCTGAGGCCCGCCCCACACACCTAAGCCGCACACACAGCCCGCACAGACACCGACCGACCGACCGACTGATTGATGACAGGGGACCACTCCGCTAAAAGTCCAGGCCAGGCCAGTCCCGGTCTTTGTTTGTGCAGTCTCTGCTCATGCAGCCTGGACGGACACTTCCATGCAGTGCAGTCCTCTTGCAGGTTTTAGTACAACAACAGCTGGCCTCCCCCCCTTGCGTCTTGGCATTCTGTTTCTGGCTTTGCGAGCTTGCCTGGTTAGGCGCTGCCAGCCTGTCATGGACGGACTGCTGCTATAAGAGGATAGTGCAGTGCAACCTTGGCACCGTGCTGTTCACAATGTGAACAAACCACCTACACTGTATGAGACAGCGTCACTCAAGCACCTGAAGCTTCTCCCCAATTGCCCGCCAGTCGCAACAGGGAAACCCGCTGAAACCTAAAACGCTGAACCGCTCAAGAAACATCCGGTGTTTGTATGTACAGACAAACTAGATCCCAACCGTCATGGCATTGGACATCATCACCACCACCATCTCCTTTTTGTTTCTGGCTTCAACGACACACTAGCGAGTGAGAGTTGCAAAAGAATTCCCATTCCTTCGTTCCATCTATCTTGATGTACCGCCCATCATAATTCACATCCGTCTCCGCGGATCTGGCCGCTTCCAGATGGACGCCCAGATCACGCTATGCCTGCCTGTTTCCGATCGCCTGACTTGCGCCCAATGAACCCAAACATGTTTTGCCTGCCCCCGTTCACTACCTCTACCTACATATCGTATTTGGCCTGCCCCCGCTGTAGGTACCTAAGCAATATGTTACATACAATTATTGACCGATTCCCCCCAAAAGATGGCGAGGCGAATCACGAAAAGCAACCAGAGCCGTTGTTCTCGACATTGAACCCCCCCCCCCTTTTTCCAACCCCTCAACGCCTCTCTCTCTCACTCTCTCTCTCTCTTTTTGTGTAACAAGCCATGCAAGCCCTTTGTTACCATCGCAGCCCGTATTCCCTCCCCCTCCCCCTCTTGCCCCTCCTGAAACCCCTGGATCAACAAACGACACTAAATCGATGCTTCCCCTGACTGGTCTCCCCGTCCACGCCATCAAGCTGCATGTCCACGTTGACGCCCACTCGGGGCCGCCCCCCCTCCCCGGAGCCCCATCTCGAGTTCGCTATTTTTCTCTCTCTCTCTCTCTCTCTCTCTCTCTCTGTCCTTCCCTTAGCCAAGCAGTAGCACGAGGCCCTGCCCATGACCCAACCCTCCTATGGAATCTTGGGATTTCAAGATTGGCATTCCCAGGTTTGTAGTTCTGGGCACGTTTCTCAGCCCCCGAAAGATTGCTTGCATGAGACACACGAGACTTGGAACTTTCTGTCCGGGCTCACCAAGGTCCCCAAGTACACTAGCTCCCCCACGAAACCTCAGCTCGTTTGTATCTTCCAGATCGAGACAATGCCGAGACTGTGTGATCCACGCGGCATCTAGTAGGAAGCGCTCCGTTCAATAATGCTTACCGGATCTAGCTGAAAAGGCTGACTGTGCTCCAAGGGTTGGCCCTTCATCTCTCTTATTCCAACTACTCGGCGTCTCGGCTCTCACTTCGCATGGCACTCGAGCATCCGGGCCCAGAGGCTGCATGGTACCATCAGACCATTCGGATATCCCTATTCTAGTCAGGAACATGGATCTGTGTCCGTTAGTAAACCGACCCAACGACATGGTAGCCTGTTTTGCTGCCATGTTAGCACCATGCTCTTATGCCGGAAGGGGTATGACAATGCCAATATTCGTGACCCAGAAAAGAGTGTGAGCAAGGCCAAAGGCGTTCGTGTGTGGGTGAGTGGGCTCATTCTGGACATCTTCTCCATCCCTATACGAACTACACACCATCAAAGCTCAGGTCAGACACACACACAAGGATATACAAGGATTCACAAAAGTGTTGTGGTTCTGTCCGACCGACTATATTGTGTCTCTCCTTCCCGCTTCCTTCCATCAAGTGAGACTCTCACAAGCATCACCGGCCGCCATTCCACTCGTTTTTCATACCTGTTGTGCTTTTCCTCCCCTCCCTAGGGCACACAGTTCATCCCACGCATATTCCCCCCCAGTCCGACATCTTGTAGGGCTGAGTCGTGGGTTACGGCACACAGCTTAAACTTTGTGAACACTGTTGTTGTATTGCACGTGCAGCAAACCACTTCGGCCCGCAATGTTCTCCTTCTCTAGGAGCGCAGCTTGGAGCTGCCTCTTGGTGGCCCTGCACTTTACCCTCGCCTTGGCCGCCAAGTCGCTCAGCAACACCATCCTCATCCTTGCCCGCGACACCTACTCGGGTACATCCGCTGCCGAAGGCCTGCAGGGCTATGGCATCCCCTACCAGATTGTGCTCGTGCCTCAGGCCGGCATCACCCTTCCCGCTCTGACCAGCGGCACCGACAAGGGCAACTACGGCGGCATCATCGTCGTCAGCGAGCTCTCGTACCAGTTCAGCGACGGCTGGCACTCCGCCATCACCGCCGCGCAATGGGAGACCATCTACAGCTACCAGACCACCTTTGGCGTCCGCATGGTCCGCCTTGACGCCTTCCCCAGCACGGACTTGGGCGTCGACCTGGCTATTGCCGGTGCTGGTTGCTGCAACACGGGCGTCGAGCAGCTCATCTCCTTCTCTGACATCTCCGATTTCCCTACCGCCAATGTCAAGACCGGCGCCGGTGTGAGCACCCAGGGTCTTTGGCACTACCCGGCCAAGATCGTCAACTCGACCATCGCCAAGCCCATTGCCACTTTTGGTCCTTCTTCCGATGGCACCTTTTCCACCACCAGCACCGCGGCCATCATCAACACCTTTGGCACTCGCCAGCAGATGGTCTGGTTCACCTCGTGGGCTACCGACTGGGCCTTGGCCTCCAACTACCTCCAGCACGGCTTCATCCACTGGATGACCCGCGGTCTCTTCGTCGGCAAGCGCAAGATCCATCTGTCCACCCAGGTCGACGACATGGGCTTGGAGACCGAGATCTACCACCCGGCCGGTAAGAACTTCCGCATCCGCATTTCGGATCTCGAGACCCACGCCACCTGGCAGAGCAACATCAACACCCGTCTGCCCGCCGGCTCCCACTACTTCATCGAGATGGGCCACAACGGCAACGGCGACTTCATCGAGGGCATTCCCAAGGCCACCAGCGCCAACATGTGCAACCCCACCGAGGCCGTCGACTACGAATCCCCGCCCGACACGCCCCTAGACTTCAAGAAGCCGCTCGGCACCGGTCTCACGCTCTGGAAGCCCTCGTACGTAAACTACACCTGGTCTCTGCAGTGCGCTCTCCTCGACGACATCACCACCTGGTTCTACAACCACATCAACACCTTCGCCTCCGTCTCTCACACCTTCACGCACGAGGAGCTCAACAACGCCACCTACGGCGACGCCAGCAAGGAGATCTACTTCAACCAGGCCTGGCTCAACCAGATCGGCTTCGGCGCGTCCTCCATGTTCTCCCCCCTGGGCCTGATCCCGCCTGCCATCACCGGTCTGCTCAACGGCGACGCCATCAAGGCCTTCCTTGATAACGGCATCCGCTATGTCGTCGGCGACAACACGCGCCCGATCCTGCGTAACCCCGAGAACTCGTTCTGGCCGGCCATCACCAACGTCGCCACCAACGGGTACGATGGCCTCGTCATCATCCCCCGCTGGGCTACTACTATCTACTACAACTGCGACACGCAGGAATGCACGCTCCAAGAGTGGATTGACACCTCGGCTGGCGTGGCTCCCTTTGACAACCTGCTTAATGACGCCCGTCGCGTGAATGTTCGTTATTTGCTCGGTCTTCACCCCGACCCGTACATGTTCCACCAGGCCAACTTGCGCAGCGGCGATGTTGATCAGATCACTATTGGTTCCGTCACAGGCAAGCTCTCGCTGCTCCAGATCTGGGTGGAGACCATCACCCAGGAAATGGTCCGTCTTACCAACTGGCCTATTGTTTCGCTGAAGCATGATGACATGGGCCGTCTCTTTGTGGACCGCATGACTCTTGAGTAAGTTTTGCTCGCCGTTTCACTTTCTTTTGGTGTGCTGAACATGTACTGACTTGTAAAACAGCAAATGCAACCCCAACCTCCAGTACAACTACTCCGCCGACGGCACCAAGATCGTCAGCGTGACTGTTACTGCCACCAACAACAAATGCTCTGTCCCTATCCCCGTCACCGTGCCCGCTTCCGCGTCTGGGCCGGCCACGGTTGATGCTTTGGGTAACGAGCCCAAGATTTACTGGACTACGCTGTCCGGTTCACCCGTCACTTTGACACTTTCTTCGCAAATTAGCATTTAAGAATGGAGTTAATCGGTTGGTCGGCGATTTCTCGGGATACCTATTGTCTTTTTGTTTTTTTTGTTTTTTGGGTTACCACAATAAATTATAGTTTTGAATGACATTCGCATATGCGCATGTGGGATGTGAAGTATTTGCTCACTGCTCTTGTCAGTGTATGTGTTGAAGTAGATGCTTGTTTTTTTACTGGCAAGTCGACCAAGCCTTCAGCTCTCAATTTGTCTTTTACAAGTCTGCCCCATGTCTTATCTCTGTGGCTTCGTCACCCTCACCTCCTCACCTTTCACTTCCAACCGTCCCATATTCAACCTCACAATCCACCTCACATACGGCGTCATCTCCTTCTCCTTGTTCAACAACCCCCCCCCCCCCCCCCCCAAAAAAAAAAATACCACCACCTCGTTGTCACCGCCATCTTGACCCCAAATCGCCACAACCGCTTCCTCGCTCCTTGCTAGCTGACGGCGTATGCTTGCGTGGCAGATGGTCCCGATGAATAGGTGCGCTTTGAGGTATTGTGGGGTGGTAACGGTAAGGTCTTGAAGAATGGTTACACGAAGAAGTGGGGGAGGTGGTGAGGGTGATGAAGGGTAGGGAAGTTGGTGCCGCAGGGGCCTAGCCAGCCCGAGGACGTCCCAGTTTTTGTCTGGAGGGTGATGAGGATGCTTAATTGGGAGGGGAGGGGAGGAGATAGAGATGATGGGGAGGTTGATGATCTTTTTTCGGGCTTGTTAGTGTGGAGGCTTGGTGGGTGTGCTGGGTGAAGGGCTAAAAACTGCTCGGACATGGACTTGCAGTTGAAATTTGAGACGGATGTTCCAGCAGTCTGTGTCACCTTCGAGGATCAAGGCGCTGGTGAGGTTTTGGTCAGTGATGGTGTTGATAGTTTTATGTGCGCTCACGATGATTCCTTGTTGTTGCGCAAGATAAAACTTTTACCAGTCTTGAGACTGGTATAACTTTGTCTGGCACATCAATCCCGGGGATGCCCTTGGCCTATGTGGTGTAGAGGTTGGTAAGGGCAGCGGCGAGGGTCATGGCATTGCTACCTCTAAGTACAGTCAGTCCGCTCGGGGAGGTTGATGACAAAGGTCTGTTGGAACGGGCAGTTGTTCAGTGTTAGTAATTCATGTAAGTGAGAATCGAGACAGGAGTAACGAGTTGCGTACTCCAGAGTGGTGGTCAGGATAGTGGATGAGCCTTTACTGGGGGGGAAGGGTGGGAGCTTCCTTAGCGCTTGGTCAATTGCTTCCATGAGAGGGTGGAGATGATGACAAACGTGATGAGTGTTGGCGGGCGAGGAAAGCGAGGATGAAGGATGACGACCTCGTCGGCAGGAACGGGTTGGCAGGCTGGCTTGGCTACTGCCTGTGTAAGGTAGCCACGGACAGAGCCGTCAACAGTCGTTGGGTGCTGTTACTTCTCTATTGTAGGTACCACTCATTTTGCAGTTTATCAGATAAGGCCTTACTGATCAGTCAAGATCCCCGCCATTGCAAGCGCTCAAGTGCGCTTAATGCACGCATCCTTTTGTTTCCTGGTTTGTTATCCCAACAGCCAAATGAATGATAAAGTTTCCTTCACCATGTTTCAGTCCCCTACGGCCTCTTCCCACCTTTTAGTCCTCCCACGCTTTTCCTATCATCCGCTCTTCACTTGTACTAACCATGCTTCCTTCAAACGGAAGATACAGGTGTGTCTCATGACTCTGTAGCAAACGACACATGAGCGCCATCCACCATTTGTCAGTACACGATCTGCATTCCCCGAGAATGGCATGCGGACCGTGCCAGGGCTGCATCAGCTCCCCCTATCCATGAACGTCATCGGCCAAAATTCACGACGAGGCTTCGCAAGCCTGGCCGTTGAAAATGACAGGTCACGCATAACAACGCTAGCTTGAGCGCCACAGGAGCTTGTTTCAACGAATAGTCCGATGAAGAGGTCGCTCAGCTCACTGCAATGCAGCAGCTACTACACCAACATGTCTCGATCAGCCCCCAAAGAGATGCCACGATGCATCCGGGTCGGTCCGTACGCACACCCTCAACTCTCTGTGTTATCCAAAGGGGCCCTGTTATCATAGCGGGACATCTACCTTTCCCAGATATAGACCAGACCCAGTAGGCAATTATGGTGGGTCCTGGGCAGCCATGCATCTGTGCCGTGCCCCCTCAGACTTATCGCCAGCCTCTTCTCCTCCTTGCGAAGCACAGCCACTCCTCCGTATACGTGAGTCGCTATTGTGATCGTTTGTCATGTCGCAGACTCATCGTCGCTGAAGTTGGATGGTGCGACGTTAAAGTGCCGAGCCTGCCCAGCCTCACCCTACCTCCCTAGTAATCTCAAAACATGGTTGTGTTTCTGGCCATCAACACTCAATGATCACTTTTAGTCCTCAAGTCAACTGACCGAACTTTCTATCCCAGGATGGCAGACCTCTTTGGCCACAACTTCACTGGATCCAACGACCCGAACTGGGTTCCAGAGCCTGAACGTCGTGGCACTTTCAACATTCTTTCAACATGTCTCGTTACGCTCAGTCTGTGCGTATGGACAGCGATTCACCTCAATGTCCCCGAACACAAGGAGGGGCAGGTGAAACAGCAGGTCCGAAAGGCAGGGTGGATGTTAATGGGTCTCTTGAGTCCGGAAGCGGTAAGTCAACTAATTCGAGATCTCATTCTGTCCTTTGACACCTTCATGAGTACACAACTAACTAGGTAACGGTGTGCAGATTGCGTATACAGCTTATCAGCAATACAGCCGGGCCCGAGCAATCTGTCAGGCCATGAATTCCGGAAGCAGTCCTTCCGTGTACGCTGGTCACCGTCGTCGAACTCCCGATACAGGTCCCTGGGGTTTCGTCACATCCCTATTCACATCCTCAGACAGCATGGAAGATCAGGTAACCACGATGGAGAACACCAGAAGTTATGAGTTGCATCTGACGCTCCGCTCAGGCAGTCGCTGTACCAAAATGGACTATTGTTCATGGATTTCTTGCTGTCATGGGCGGATTCGCCATTGAGATCAACGAGATCGGAAATGCCAACCAACGACGAGTCAAGAACTTCCTACCGAAGAAGGTAACAGGGGCTCCGCGAACTCGCCTTACTTTAACTCCAGAAGCTCTGTCATTCTTGAAGAGCAAAGGACTGGAAGATTTGATCCCGGTTCTGCCAAGAGAAAGCATTAACGACAAGAGCAAAGGGAGTACATTTGCAAAAGCACTGGTTTGTTTCCAAGGTAAATCACAATCGAGGCTAGCGATTCCAAGTGGGTAATAGGTCACGTAACTGACTTATTTGCCGATGACAGCATCATGGTTCTGCATAGGGTGTGTCAACAGGTTTGCCCAGGGCCTCTCGATAAGTTTATTGGAACTCAATACCCTTGGGCACGCTCTGTGTACCCTGGTCATCTATGCTATGTGGTGGCACAAACCACTTGATGTCGGTGAACCAGAAAAGTTATCCCTCGATGCGAGCTTGACCGACGAGAACCTTATGAACGGTTCAAAACTCATTGCGGCAATGTGTGTCAAGAGCAAACTTGATGACGAGTTGAGCGAATTCACGCATCTTCATCAACAACTGAAGGCCTTTGTGTTCAACGTGGAATACAAGCATCTTGAGCAAACAGCTTCTTTCGGGTGCACGATTGATAAGGACATTCCGGTACGCTTGAAAGACCTCGTAGCTGCTTTCGGAGGCGCGGTTTAAAGCGCCTGGTCAGGTCCGGGTACAGTCAACCGTTGGGCATGGGCATACCCAGATAGCCTCAATCAGCTTGACACAACGCCCAAACAGAAGCCCTATCTTCTACACAGTCTCGTGTATCCACCACTAATGCAAAAATACGCGTTGAAGAAGAGCAAGTACGTAAACAAGATTTTGCCGCTGCCCATCACTTGACAGTCATCAACAGCCTTTATTACTTTCTACAGAATTAGTGCATCAGCAGGTGCTCCAGAATTCATCTCGACATCCACCATGATTCATATAACTGGAATAAATACTGACAAGTTTCTTTCTTAGACTTGCGCCTCCAACAAAATGCCTGATACTAATTAGGAAATCGGATACTTTACTAGAATCGATACGAACAACGTCCGGCGATGCTACCAAGCGAATCATCTCAAACCAGAAACCCTCCGATGTATGGGACAGCGTACTTCTATACGATCTGGATTCTAAGTGGCAGTGACCAGAAGGAATGGGACATGGGAAGATCGGGACGGTTCTGGAATTCCTTTCATACAAGTTGGCTGGCACCCCACCCCCCAACCATGGCACAGTCAAACCTCAGCCCAATTCGCCTCAAGTACCATTGGTGTCTCGGCCCTTTATTGATATTAACCACTCGGATATGAGGAGATGGCAGTTGGCAATGGCATATGAAGAGCTTGTAGACCTATCTCCAAATCTGCTCATTGACAGGGCACGCAACCTTCCGCGGTTTGAAAACTACGAGCAGTATACATCCCTTTACTTCGGCTTTGGACTTGTCAGCCTGGTTTACGGCGCGCTGCATTGTCTCGCGTGGAACGCTCCGTTCACATCCACTTCAGAAACAATTTTATGGAGGTTATCCAGTGTGGCTATAGCCGCTAGCGGTGTTTTTGTGGTGGCTTTATCGGCGTGGGAGAATCATCCACCCTTTCGCTACAGATCCTTCATCAAGGCTGTCATCGACATCGTGGGCAGTCTACGGCAAAAACTGAACATGTCCCCGAGCTACACAGAGCTCAAAGCTTATATCATCAACCAGGAATACGTGGAAAGCATCTTGCTCCAGTCGCTTGCTGACAGACTGCATATGCACGACCTGGCTATGTATGACCAGTCCGACGGGCTACGGACGTGGCTACTAACTTTTTATTCTTACACAATTCGTGCACTGCGTACTCCTTCTGTCATTATCGCCATCATGGTGGTTGCACTGTTCAGTGTCTTAGTTTTTGTTTTTTTCGCGGCCGTCATACGGGCAATGTTGCTAGCTGTTCTGCTATGGTTCGTCTTTGACATCGCCACATGCTGTTTCATACCGCTATATTTTCTTGCGCGAGGCTATCTCGTCATTATTTCCTTTATCAACCTTGGCCACTTGTCCGACTCGGCGTATGCAGTGCCGTCATGGTCCAATTATGTTCCGCATATTGGGTAAATTCCGCCAGTTGGTTGCAGAGTAGGCAAGGAAAGCGACTAATGGGGTTTCCGGCATATAATGCCTTGAGGTGTCCTGGGAAGAACCAAAGAAGTCACGGGTCTATGTCGAGATCAAATGAGGAAATGACGGGAGGTGGGAAGGTACAATGGGACGCATGGATTCTGGTTTGCAGTGTTCAATCAGTTCAGTCAGTACGCACTTACAGTCACGGTGAGAAACCATTAGTTACCTAGAGGTACCCAGATGAACCATGGGACCAATTCCTTTGCCCCCCCACCGAACCTAGACTACTTGTACTAGTAATGCAGCATCCCAGACCAGACCAGACCAGACCAGACCAGACCAAGCCATAGATGGCAATGTACTTACATATCCATCTAACATAATTCTTCGCATAGAAAATGACTGTTTTCTCCAGACTGCATGTCTGCAACCGCCACCAAGAAAGAAAAATCTAACGGTTTGCTTGTACATAGACTACTTTATAAGTAGCTCGATAGGTAGTCCCGTATATTCAACCCCGTACATGGCGCCCCGGTCTTACGACCCCGTCAGATCGTCAGTATTACTTAGAACACGGCTTGGTCCCGGTGCGGCAGAAGGCACTAAGTACCCCCATCTTCCGACTAGAGGTACTATCTAGACTAGCTAGGTAGGTAAGTAGGTACTTAACCGCTTATACTTTGCATGGTTTTTTTTCTTGTTTTTGAAGAATTTGACTACAGAATCTGCTTAATCACTACAACAAGTAACGTCCCCACCGCGAAAATCAACGCCACAGTCTGTGGTGGCTCTTTTTTTGAACTTTTTTTCTTCCCAAGAAATTCAACGTGGTTGGTTACTTTCCTTGGAGGTGGTCGGTCAGGGAGGGGTTAATGCACTTTTACCAAGTGCTTACTCCCCCCCAAAGGAAAAAGGAAAAAAAAAAAAAAAAAAAAAAAGGGGGGGGAAATTGAGTTTCGATCTCAAAGTTCAAAATCTCAACCCGAGCGAAAAACTTCTTCAGTGTAGAGGTCTCGATACTGGAGATACTCTAGTCTAAATGTAGGTAGTGTGTATCTTGCAGTGCGGGCGTCTTTCCACCCGTTTGCTGAAGACTGAGGACGGATTTAGTGCACTTCTTTGGCGGCTTGGAGGTATTGCAAACCTTTGTTTTTCTTTTTTTTCTTTTTTTTCTTTTTTTTTTTTCTTTTTTCGGTGGAGGAAAACCCGAGCAGCCTTGCCCCGAAGCTGTCAAGTTAGTCTAGATATGTATAGGGAAGGGGGGCTAGGTAGTCTGTCTATGGCCCGCCTCGGTACGGCGGGAAATGCCCGGCCGGCACTTACCCGGGAACGTAACGTGGAGAATACGACGGGGTAGACCCTAGCCGGCTCGCTTCAGTCAGTCGGGTAATGGGGACCCGGGAGGATCGGCGGCGGCGGCGGTTGAGAAGGAAAAACTAAGGTGTCTGGGAATTGTGGAGATGCTTATACATAGGGACGTTATCGCCGAAAGGGTGGGGGGATGTAAGACGGAACAGTGGACTTGGCCGCTGTCTGGTCGTTGACAAAGAGCAGAAATCATCATGAACTTTCTTCTGTCAGCAGATTTAGGGAGGGAAGCTTCATTATAGCTTCGTTAGCTCTACCGCCCAGCTGGAACCGACGCGTTGGTCACAGACAAGGCTCCCTCATCATCATGCTTGGCTTTTCTACTCCATCGGCTATCGGTGCTGGTGTTTACACGAATTCGACATGCAGACAAAGGCACCGAGTTTCACCCAGATTGCATCATGGGAAGGCTTCAGCCTGCTGCAGCTCAAACGTTGATTCACCTGGTATCCTGTTTTGACTCAGCCTTCAACACGCACAAATACACTACACACTTAGGCCCCAGCGCTCATAGTCTGCAGCTTGTACTGCTCGTCGCCCTTCTTCCTCTCCTCCTCAATGATTTCCTGCACCGACTTTGAACCCGTACTCTCGCCGTAGTACTTCTCGGCCAGTTCGATGCAGCGCAAGTTGGCCGCCAACTTGTTCATGGTCTCCATCCACTCCTCCGTCTTCTCACTGTCGAACACAATACCACCGCCCGCCTGCAGGTAAGCAACCTTGTTCTTGACCAACATGGTGCGGATAGCAATGCACGTATCCATCTGTCCCTCGCTCAGGAAGGTGGTAACAGGGGCATCACCCTCACTACCCTCGACGCGAACGACATCGTAGGCGAACCATCCGGCAGCACCAGCGTAGATGCCTCGCTTTTCCTTCTCCAAGTCGTAAATCAGCTCCATGGCACGAATCTTGGGCGCGCCAGACACGGTACCGGCGGGGAAGATGGAGCGCAGAGCATCCCAACGGGTGCACTCGGGGCGCAGCAGACCGGACACCTCCGAGGTGATATGCTGAACGTGAGAGAAGCGGTCGATGCGCATGAGGCGGTCGACCTTGACGGTGGACGGGTGGCAGACACGGTTGACATCGTTGCGGGCCAGATCGACCAACATGACGTGCTCGGCGCGGTCCTTGGTCGAGGCCAGCAGCACGGCCGCGAGCGCGTCGTCCTCCTCCGAGTTGAGGCCACGCTTGATGGTACCAGCAATGGCGTGGTTGACGATCCTGGGACGAGAGCGGGCCTCGGCAGCGCTATAGCCAAAACGAGTATCGGCAGGAAGGTCGGCATAGCCGTCAGTCTTCATCAGGCATTCGGGCGAGGCGCCAACAATGTGGAAGTCGGAGCACGAGAGGAAGAAGAGGTAGGGCGAGGGGTTGAGCGTGCGCAAGGTGCGGTAGATGTTGAAGGGATGCAGGCTGGTGCTGCGAGAGAAGCGCTGGGATGGGACGGCCTGGATGATGTCACCCTTGACAATGTTCTTCTTGAGCTCCGTCACAAAGGTCTCATAACCGTGGCGTCCAACGTTGGAAGCAAATGTCTGGTCGGCGGCGGGAGTGCTGGCGCCCTTGGGCGGGAGCGGCGTCTCTGGCTGGTTGATCACTTCGAGTGTCGAGCGAATGCTGTCGCATGCCGCGTTGTAGGCCGCCTCGAAGTCGCCGGAGGGGTCCTCGGGAAGTCTGACATGGGTGACGACGGTAAAGGCGGAGGAGAAGTGGTCGAAGGCAACCATGGTATCGTATAGCATGAAGAGGGCCTCGGGGATGTGCAGGTTGTCCTTGAGTTGGCGACCCTTGACGGTCCTGGGCTCGAAGTACTTGATGCAGTCGTACGAGATGTAGCCGACAGCGCCGCCGGTCAGCTTGGGGAGTCGGAGGGAGGGGATGCTGAGGACCTTGTCCTGGCTGAGCTCCTGCTCAAGGGCCTTCATGGGATCGCCGACATCTTGGTAGCCGGGGCCGGTCTCGAGGACCTTTCGGGGGTTGGCGCCAATGAAGCTGTAGCGGCCGACAGTCTCGGTACTGCCAGTGGCGCTCTCGAGGAGAAACGAGTATTCAGCTGTCGCTCTAGCCGAGTGAGTCAATTGAGCTATTCGGAAACGGGACACACGGCGAGGTCACGAGGAGTTTGGGAGGAGGAAGACGCACCCTGCGGAGAGCTTGAGGTAGATGGCCGAGGGCGTCAACAGATCGGCAGGCAAGGAGATGCAGAGGGCGAGAAGGGTGGGCCGGGGGGATGCTGTCGAGGTCGCTGATGCTTGGCACGTCTGGTCAAAGAGCTTGCGCGCGTCCTCCAGGGACGGCCTGATGTCGAGGGCAGCCATCTTGAACTGTAACGTCTAGGCAAAGCAAAGCAAAACAGAAACAGAAGGGGAATTCCCTGGGTGAATTTGCCCAAAAGAAGGGGAGTTATGAAAGAGTCACGGTAGTGGATGTCAAAGTGACCGGTCGCGGAGGGGGGACGGGGACGGCATTGATCGCGACGACAACCATGAGAGTGGCATGCTTACCTCCCGTCGCTATAATTTTACACCGCCTGCCGCGTTAGTGACTCACGGAGTGGAGCTTTCTGCCAAAAGGTGCCGGATGAGCGGGGTTTGTTCCTGGCTGAACGCAACCTTGACGGCCGATAAGCCGATAAGCCGGCACCAGTGCCGCTGTTAGTGTTTTCGCATGACACACTGCCCCCTGCTTAACGTCCCTTGTCCAAGTGAAGTGGTCGCTTTATTGATGTTATTGAAAGACCGATCCGGCTTCTTTTTCGTCTTTTATATAGTCGATCACTTTACACACAAGATCACAACCGGAAACAGATTATAACTATACACAGGCGGTATGCTTGCCCTATCGTTAACCATCGTGGCTTATAACCCTCACACCAACGGAAAATGGCCCAAGAAATCTAGCCCCATCACACTCAAACACCCTGTTCCAGTGTGAATGTCGTCGATTGTTTGTCTATTATGATGTATTACATAGTTGAAAGTAAGGATATGTTCGTATCATCCAGTCATCAATTCGTTGTCGCTTCCAATCCGTTAATCATAGCTTCATCCAAGGGTTGATCTCATCAGCGCCTTTCCCTCCCAATGCTCACTCATTCCCCTACTCCTCCATTCAACCCCTTAATACCTCGACACACTAACACTGCGACTCCGACCCCTCCTACTGCTCCTCCCCCTCCGATCATCATACGCATGAGTCGGGTAGGCCACCACAACCGGCACCTCGCGCATCGAAGACCTCCTCGAATGGCTCCTATGCCTAGAATGACCTCGATGACGGCCATGCGAATGTCTCGACCTCGACCGTGAGTGCCTCACCCCGCCCACGTGTCTGGGCGGGTACTCATCCCTCACACCACCGTACCAAGCCTTGTCGTTGCGCCTCTTGTCGGTCGGTGGAGCGCCCAGGTTGAAGCAGCTGCGGATGATCCAGATGAGGAGAAGCAAGCCGACAATGGAGCCGATGACGATGCCGGCAATGGCGCCGCCGCTGAGGGTTTGCGCGTCATCAGGGTCGTTGTCATTGCCGTTGTCGACTTGGACGAAGGTTACCGTGGCGGTGGGCGGTGCGTCTTGCCGCCGGGTGATGATGGGGTTGATTGTTCTCGTTGGGGGGATGGCTTCGACTCCTTGGAGAGCTGGGTATACGACCCGTTCAAAGACGAAGCCTTCGAGTTTCTCGGCCGTTAAGGCGGGTATGCGTGGGAGTGGCAAGGGAGCCATGGTTGACGGTTTGTTCTGGTGCTCTCACTCACTTGATCACTTTTTTATGGGAAGTGAAGACTGTTGTGAAAACTAACCAGTGTAACAGGCGAGTGAAGGCTCATTATAAGGGTCCCGTCCTTCATTCCCAGGAACCAAGTGCGGCTTTTCAAGACTGTACATGTTTACCGGCTTTTCCAGTCTCGTGTTGGTCGAGGTTGGGAGCCGGTGATGTAATTGTACATGATGGAGGGCATCTTGCATCTGTCAGTTCGATGATTATCTTGACTCGTTTTTCGCTTGATGTTGAAGCTTGGCTTCTGAATGGTCAGTCCCCGAAAACATGGCCGGATACAACACGAATGGCTGGGCTGGAAAGCCTGTCCATCATGGCAAGGTCCGTCTCCTCGGCTTGTGACTTTCGTTAGTGAAGAGTGGTTTCCCTGAATGGGACTGAGCGGGTTAAACATTGGAAATTATTCGGCGCGCCGTCTTCATCTGGACGTCGCGACAGAGGAGGGACAGTTAGTTTGATTGGGTAGGTACTTGTAATGGAGGGATGATGTCATTTTATAGGCCCCCCGCACACTTCCGCTTTCTTGTCCACTTGTTGACATGCTTGGTTTTTTTTTCTTCTTTTTTTTTTGTTTTTTTTTGTTTTTCCATTTCTCTCTCCATCTCGATTGCTCTGGCCTTTTGCTATCGGTCTTCGCATCGAGGCTGCAATCTGAGGCAAAATCGGAATCCATACCTACCTACCTATGTTCCTGATGATCGCCAGGGACCAATGGGTCATGTTTCACAGTCACTTGAGCACTAACAGAAATGGAGAAAGTCCTGTTGTGTTCTCATGTTAGGTACGGTGCGCTCTCCATTACATTCACATAACGCCCGGCTCAGGTACGGCTGACCACCAACGCCCTTCCGACTTTGCACAAGCTCACCAAATCCGGGCCCGAACAAGACTGACAAAAGCGTGGGGCTTTACCAGCTTCCAAACAACCCGCACCAGCCACACCTCTTGTGATTGTCCTTTTCATCTCAAGTCGCTTTGTCTCGGACTTTCGACATGATTGGTCCTCTTCTGTGGCTTTGACCAGGGCAACGCCTACCCAACTGCTAATAAGCTACAACAACAATTGTAACAAGGTTGGCTTGTTGTTATTGTGCACGGAAACCTCAGGAGTAATCTAGTATACTACCGCAATGATGGCGACGAATGATACATCTGGGCCGAAAGGGTGCTCACCAGCACTTCTTCTCGGCTCCTTCAATCGAGATCCTAGCTGACCAAGAAACAGAACGGCATCATGACCTCGGAAAACGGCATCGTACAGCATACTCTTACCGTCTATCATGACTTGAGCATGGCGACCAAGGCGACGCTCGCCATTTCGATCGCCCTCATCCTATACAGACTCCTGTTCCGACATGAGTCCACCAGGCGCAAGGAGTTGCCAGCTTGGGGACCCATTGAAATGGGGCTTGTCATGTACTTGTTGGATAGAGCACGCAACGGCATCGTCTATCGGATCTAGTATGCCAACTTGGTTCTCTAGATCGATCACATCAGCTAACATGCAATTACCTACCAGCTCTGCCATCCGACGCTACGGTGGCTCGTTCTACGGCATCTCATCAGCAAATCAGACTCTCATTGGGTATGAAGACGTCGATCGCCTGTTCTCTTCTCGAATGAACCACGCCCTCAGCATCGAGTGGCATGGATATGGCCTCTTTCTCCGTTTCTTTGGGTTTCCCGACACACCAACCTTAAAAAAAAAGGTCGAAAGCACCTTCAAACCCTGGCATGCCCCGATCGAAAGGGTCTTCAACAACGATACCGGTGCCACTGCAGCCTTTGAGAGGGGTAACCTTCCCAAGATGGTGTCCGAATTCGTCAGTTTCAGCCAGGAGAAAGAGAAGATGAAGAGATGGGAACTCCGCGCCGGAATCAAGGTCCTCAAACAAGGTGAAGCGGTCGAGGCGAACCTCTGCGCTCTGATCATGGACTTTGGTGCTTGCTTCACCATCCCTCCCATCTTCGGACACGACTTGCTAGATCGCAACCCGCATCTCATTGAAGACATCTGGAAGTTCGACCACGTTGTTCCCTTGTTGTTCATCAACATGCCGACCTGGGTTCCGTTCAAGGTCATGAAGGAGGGCATTCAAGCTCGGAAGCGGCTGCTTGACGGAGTAGAGGCTTTCTCTCGCCGTGTCACGCAGTTCCAGCGAGGAGAGGCAATTGACGACGGCGCTGACATGTCAGATGTCAGTGACGTTGTGCTGGAGCGCAACACCGCCCTCGAACGGAACGAGTGGTCTTACCAAGAGCGTGCCGCCTCCGAGTTACTCGTCCTTTTCGCAAGCAACACCAACACCCAACCCGTCCTCTTCTGGCTCATCTTGTACATCTACTCCACACCAGGACTGGCAAACACCCTCCGCCACGAGAGTGCTCCGTTCATCACACTCTCCGACTCCCACAACAGAAAAAGCATCACGGCAATCGACACTTCCGGCCTATCCCGCGAGTGCCAGCTCCTAAAGTCCATCATCCTGGAGACCCTCCGCCTGGCATTCGGCGCAGTGTCAACTCGCTTCGTCAAACGCCCCATCACCGTTCAAGACGGCAACCATACCCACAAGCTCTACCCAGGCACCTTCCTCTCCGTCCCCCACTCCTTCTCCCAGCGAGACCCGTCATTGTACACCGACCCAGGCAAGTTCGTTCCCGATCGCTTCCTCGAGACGGATCCTTCGTCTGGTAGGTTGGTCGCCAAGTACGGAAAGCTGAGGCCGTGGGGCGCCGGGGCGAGTATGTGCAGAGGAAGGCTGTTTGCCGAGAAGGAGCTCATGGCTATTGGCGCGGCGCTGGTGATGCTGTGGGATATTAGTCCAGCTGGGGGTGGTGAATGGAAGGTACCGGCTATGGTGGGTGGACCGGGGCCGGTGAAGCCGAAGGAGGAAGTGAGGGTTGTGATTCAGCGGAGGGTGTTTGATGGTGTTTCCTCTTCAGAGTAAATGTAGCGCTAGTGTTTGTCTTATGGTTTGCGCCCTTGGTAGGACGTGAGGTACATGCAATACAGTGTGTTTCTGCTGCTGTTTTTTCTTCCCACCTCTTTTGGCGATTCACCACATCGTACATCGGCGTCAGGTCTCCCTTTGATGGATGGGGTTCAGGCCGATGGCAACTTCCTCATGCTCGGTTAGCGCAGGGGCCGGTTTCTTGTCACACACAGCGGCAATTTGGCCGTTATAGGAAAGGCATTGTGGTAGATCGCCAACCAACTGGGTTGTCCACTAACATCATCCACGAACTTGGATAGAGCGTGGAAAAGAAGATAGAATTTAATCGAGTCGGTTAGAGCACCGGGCCGAGGAAAGCAAGTGACTATAGCAAAGCGGACATGTAGGCTGGCACAAGAACTGTCTTCTACTACCTACGTGCCAAATATCCGCAGCTCATCGCGATGCCGCTACCAGGGCACCCTCGATCACCATATAATAGAGGTCAGCAGTGCTGATACCCGCGGCGCGCGCCTGCTGCGGCACTATGCTCTCCGGCGTCTGGCCAGGTATCGTGTTGACTTCGAGAAAGTACAGCTGCTTCTGCTTGGGGTTATACCTGTAATCGAAGCGCACTACGCCGCGACAATCCAGGAGATTGTACAGCTGCGCCGACACATCCTTGATGCGGTCGCTGACCTCCGTCTCCACCTCGGCAGGCGTCACCTTGCTCGACGACCCATTGTACTTGGCATTATAGTCAAAGTACTCGCTGTTGCCGTGGGGGATGACTTCGGTAATGGGGAACACGTGGAGCTTGCCTTGCGCATCGCGAATCACGCCACAGTTGAACTCCCGGCCCGCAATGAACGCTTCCACCAGCACCTGGCCGTTGCCGTCCTCGCGCATGGCGTCGTCGAGTGCTTGGATCACCTGCTCACGGCTCTTGACCTTGGTGGTAGCCACGCTGCTGCCTCCCGACGCGGGCTTGACGAAGACGGGCAGCTCGAACTCGCGCACCAGGGCGTCGGCGTCGAAGGCGCTGACTTGGTTGCGGTGAAGCAGGCGGGACTTGGCCACCTCCACGATACCGAAGCTGCGGACTACGGGATTGCAGTGGCCCTTGTTAGCGGTTAGAGCGGAAGTGTAGAAGCCGCAGCTTGTGTAGGGGAGGCCGAGTATGTCGAAGTAGCCCTGAAGCACGCCGTTCTCGCCTGGGTTGCCGTGGATGCTGATGTAGGCTAGGTCAAACTGGATCTTCTCTCCGGTTGAGAGGGTGACGCTGAAGTCGTTGCGGTCCACGGGGACGTGTTGGTTGTCGTCGGTCAGGTGGTACCAGCCGGCCTTGGGGTTGCGGGGCACGACAATCTTGTAGAGGTTGTATCTGGCACGGTCGACGTTGGAGTAGATGGCGTTGCCGGTGCTGATGGACACGTCATACTCGCCCGAGTAGCCGCCTACGACTACCGCGATGTTCTTCTTTGAGGTGTCGACCATTTTGTACGTATGTACTGTGGCGTGTCGGGGGAAGACTAGAATGAAGATTTAGGAGATAGTTCGTACGACTTCTTCGCGGAAAGGGAATGAGGTGCCGGGGTTGGCCTTTTATCATGGCCTTTCGGTAGGCACCCCGGCGTTACGGAAGGGAAGCCATGCGATGGCAACCTAAGTAGGTAATTGTTGAGCTGGCGCGTCGGCGCGACTCGTGAGCGCATCCACTGTGTCGTCGATCATTCCCGGGTACTACATAGTGTGCGGGAATGGGAATGCAAAGATGAGTGGGCAGTGGACTTAGTAGCCACTCAGTTTATCGTGGCTTTGGCTGGAGGTCAACGTTATTGTAGCATTTGTAGGAGCGAAAACAGAGAAAAAGCAACGCCGGGGGCGGAGGGGGCCAATGTACGCAGTACATCTTGTCTGTTTAGGTACCCTAGGTTGTAGGAGCGTGGGCCATGCGTGATGGCTGTTATGTCACTATCAGACTTTGGCACAGGCACACGGCTCCACTGTTAGAGCATCAGCATCGCTACTCCCATTTTACCCCCTGAACCAGCGCACCGTGTCTTGTTTTTTTTTGTCAAACTCCAACGAGTGAAGACTTTCTGAACAATCATACACATCTTCATTGGACCCGAATATCTGCCGACTCTTCGGCCTCTTATCAACTTTAAGCCTCTCCAATCGTCTTACCTCCAGATGCGCAATTATCTGGGTCGGCGACATTCTCAGGCTCCCCAACAATGGCCTTGTCAGCACGGCGATGACTTTCGACAACCCACAAGTAGGATACAATTTCCCGTTGCCCGCCCAAAGGTCCGGCTGATTTCCCTCATCTTTTCCCTTCTCATCACTCCTTAATTGGCTTGAAGGGAGACCTTTTGGGTTTCTCTCCAGCATCGTCATTCTTTGCCAGTCTTGCATTCCTTGGCCCTTTCCTTTTAAAAGCACACGCGACTTGCTCTTAGTCTACTTGGTCAGCTATCCCACTATCAGATTTTCAGCGGAACTGCGCTGGGAGCTGTTAGTGTTGCATCTCATTCTTTCGCTTACACTTCAAGTGAAGAAGGCTGAGAAAATGGGCAGTAGACCCGACACTCGAATCAATCACCTTCCATCACCCATCGGAGCGCACCAGAAAGGGCGTAGGGGAAAGTACTGTTGGTTGTATGCCTTCATTCATTCGTGAACCGTTTCATATATCCACTGTCTGTCTTTTCTTGACCCTTCCGTCCCCTTTGATTGTTAAGTTTCTGTTCCCCTCCCATTCATCCTGGTCATTCCATTCATTCCATTCGTTTCATGTTCCAATCTTTTGTCCTATCCGTAATATGGAAGTCCCTCCCTGGTCATCTTCCTTCGGTATGTAGTCTCCACGATTACCGCTCTTGGATTGTGTCCGGTTACTCCGTGAGTGCCCTCACAGCAGGCAACGCATACGCAAGCAGCTGCCAACGAGTCCAGTTCCTCCAACTCATCTCATCATCAACCGAATTCCTCTTCGCCAGCAGCCGCCACGCAATGTATAACCCATACGCCATAAGAGGCACCGCATACCATGCCGGCGTCCCCCAAAACACAGTTCCTACAACCGACCAAAACGGGATTGTCACGGCCAGGTAATAGCGCGTCGCCGCGTCGCCAATGACAAGCGGCATAGTCTTGCGGTTCGCCCGCTGCCGGTCGCCCTCCTGGTCCTTGATGTCCTGAATGGGGATGGTAGTGACGACGAGCGCGCCCGTCATGGCTGCCCACGCGTACCCCTTCGGGCTGATGAAATTCGCCGCCATCTGAGCATGGGACTCTCCCGACCCGAGCGCGATGCGCAGCGACCCGGTCTGGAAGATAATGTACGAGAAACCAAGCACAATATCCCGCACCCAAGGCTCGCCGTGGCCGCCGAGGTCGTTGTAAATGAAGGAGGCGATGATGATGAGCAGTGCGATGTTCCAAACGCCGAGGGCGTAGCCGAGGGCCAAGTACAGGGGGACCAGGCAAAGGAGCAGGCGGCGGGCCTGGTCAGATGTGATCATGCCCGAGGGGATGGGCCGCCATGGCTTGTTGATGCGGTCCTCAATTACGGAGTCGGGCTCACGCTGGTTGTCGAGGTTGACAAGGAGCTGGCTCACGAACTGGAAGAGGCAGCTACATGGGAGCCGGGAGAGGACTTGGCTGAGCGTGGGGGGTTCGGGTGCCGTTCTTGCGTCTTTGACGAGGGAGAGGGCGACGCCGAACATGACGCATTGGAGGGAGAAGGTGAAGAGATCGTTCTTGGTGAAGGTCCAGATGATGCGGACCATGGCGGATATGTTGCCCATGAGGCTCCCAGCGGGGAGTAGAGGCATTTGGATGGTGGATTCGGGGGAACGAGAATCTACATCGTCATCATCCGACTTGAGCTTGGGAGTTGAAGTGTCTTGGTGCCATGATCCGGTGCCGAACATGGACCAAAGACGTCCTAGAGCCGGAAGTGGCTTGTTGTGAAGAGCCGTAGACATGGCTGGCTGGCTTTTTCGTGTTGTCTCTCGAGTCTTGACTCCAAGGAATGTGAGAAGAAGCTTGATGTAACACAGACAAAGTCAGAACCGAGGAGAAGGATTCGACTCTCTCTATTTATGCGAAGAGAAAAGGGCACGCCTTGTCACAATCCGCATGTCCTGGCCTACTCAACAAATACAGTCGAGTCGGCAATTCACGATCAGAGAGGGATAACGATAATCTGGACATAACGATCAAATGTCACCGCCACTATTCCATTTGTTGGGAGATCTCAGCAGTATAACGGGGTATTAGCTATTATTAGCATCACCATCAGTGTAGTCATTGTTATACCCTTCAGGTGATAGACTTCGAAAACATCCACACTCACCCGTGGCCTAAGAGGTACCTCAACCACCACATTGCTGCACTGAGGTACCGGCCCGGGAGCCGGCCCCGAGCCTGCCCTGGAATCTATGGCACTACGTGGAATAACGATAATCTGGGTATAACGATCAGATTGACGGGGCAGGACAGGCGCGACCGCTATGATTGCAGTAGTGACCGTACACACGAGGTTTCGATTCGCACCGTCACAAAAGTCTTTAAATCAACGTCCTCGTTGATGTCCAGCCAATCATCTTACACCTATTCGCGGAACCCCTGTCCATCCTCGTACGACTTTGTCCTGGCCCCTGCATCATGGCAGCCGTTGACAACGACGCTGAAAGGGGACAGCGTTACAGCGACGACGGCTGTACTGGGGTAGTGATAGAGGTAGCGCTGTTGTTTACTGCGTGGGTACAGTAAGGACTTGTTTTAGGAAGAAAGTCTCAAGAACTTCATGACGGTGCGAAAAACAGACAGGCTTGATCTGAACATACTCCCCGAGATCCGTATCGTCGCAGTGGCCCGGGCCGAGACCTGACTTGGCTAGATTGGGGTCCACTAACGCCTGTACGTACATACGAGGTTCCGTTTTGGGGTGAATAGGTAGGATCCCGATACACTTAAAGGACATCTTGTACGGCTTTTTCCGAGAGATATACGATACAAAGTTGGCTTCACAGCCAATCACAAGATAACCTTAGAGACCTATCTGCAAGCGCCGCCACTGTTGGTGGTTGGAAGCTTGGAGGGAGGGGACGGGGCGGGCCGGGCCAAAGCTTCCACTTCCTAGTGTGTGTGGACTTTCAGGGTCTGGGACTAGGACCTACAAAGATATGGGATAGGTTACATGGTATAAGGTAGGTAGGTACCCTATGTATGCGAACAGCTCCAACTCTTCCCGAGCTTCGACCGACATGTCAGTCAAGTCTTCCCAAGAAGAGCTACCTAGATATCCTCCTAGGTACTTCTAGGTATTATAATGCAATTCCACCCGCCAACTTGCAGGACCGGATGAGCGGAGTGTAACATGGCTCTTGATCCCCTACCTTTATGTTTCTTTGACAGAAACCCTAGGCCTGTCGCGGTTATCATGCAGTCTAGACGGCCTGAACCATGACTGCACATGCCTCATCCAGAGAGGGGCTTCTTGATTCTACGCTCATGGGTAGTATACGCGCGTTTGCGGGTCATGATCGGGGCCACGTCGGACGCTGACCTAACATGAACCACAGTGAAGAATGCCCACTTTGTGAAGAGTTGATTGTTTGGAGGCACTGTGGTGGCCGCGAAGGCAGGGGCAGGCGAGTTTGGAACGGGCGGGGACCAAGGTCAGATAGTACCTCTACCTCCTAACTTGACGTCTATTTTAGGGAGCTAACGTTGCCATCCTATGCTCTTCCGTTCGCTTAGTCGTGGTTTTTGTTTCCAGCCAACGGGCAGTCTTCCTTCAACTTGACTCCCTTTAGGTATCCTTTTCTTGTGACCCTTCCTCGTTCCTGCCAATACTGACACCATGAATTTTCAGGAGTTGCAGGTATCTTCCTACGTGACTGTGTTCTTCTTAGTTGAAGTCCAGCAGGCGCTGTTGTATAGCCGCGCCGGCCTTCTATTCGCTCGTAACAAGAATCTCTAACTGGGGAGAGCTATACTTTATGCGGGCGTTTTTTTTGCTTGCTCTTACCTCCATAGTGTATGCAGCGTCTTGTCAGTGAAATTGGCTAATAGACCTCGTATTCTTTTAATGTCACGGTTATCTCTACGCTCGAGCAATTGCGGTATCGGACTGTTGAGTGTATGTCCGCGTGCGCTAATGGCGGATCTTTTAGGGTCCGGCGCAGGCTTCTTTATTTTCAGACATCTGTTTGTGTTTTCAGCCCCCTCGCGGGTCTTGTGGCTCTCGGGGTCTTGTTTATTTTGTTGATTGGCTGAGCGTTAAAGGCATAAGCAGTCAACAACAACGTCTCTCAGGTTCGAAAATGAGCCGAAGTCAGCGACGAGCTATCATCTGCTGGGCATCGATGACTTATTAATTGTGTTACAGATACATTCAACATGCAACATGCAAGCTAGGGACTGCTAACAAGTCATTCCAATAAGTTTGTTTCCTCTTACCTGGTTGTGGTGAAATTATCAACGAGTGTCCTTCGTAGAGGTTTGTCTTCCTCCTTATTTTTTTTTTGGAAGGGGG